>JASCZI010151690.1:18708-32051 GCA_036250425.1 Stylosanthes scabra | reverse complement strand
AATCTTGAAGTTGGGATTACTTCGAGTGGAGTGGGTTAGTTCTTGTGGAGTGGTCTAGTCCTTGAGGTGTTTCTCTACACTCTTGGTTGTAACGGTTTTACAAGCAACTTGAAGCTTGTTGTTTAGTGGAACTTCTAATTGCGATTAGAAGAGAGTGGACGTAGGCAAGAGTTTGGCCGAACCACTATAAATTTGGTGTATCGTATCTCTATCTCTTATCTCCTATATTATTATTGTTTATATCTTAACATTTAAATTGAATTGTGAAAGCTCCTTATAAGTATTTAGAAATTGATCTAAGCCCTTGGAAACACACAAATTAATTTATTTGTAACAAGCACTTTGAAATTGTAAAAGCTCCTTGTAAGTACTTAGGAAGTGGCCTAAGTCCTTGGAAACATACAAGTTCAATCTACTTGAAGTATTTATCTTTCAAGTTATTTAGCTTCCGCGCGAAAATTTATCATTGTTACTTTAATACTCAATTCACCCCCCCTCTTGAGTATTTGTATCTTGTGCATACCGACTAACATATAACAGGACCGTTCTCTCGGGGTGCATATGGTGATGAGACTGAGTCTGAGAAATTGGGATTTGAAGATTGAGACTGAAATACTAAGACTAAATTAAGTTTGTGTATTGTATTTGGTTAAAAGTGTACTGAAATGTTAAATATAAAGACTAAAATAATAAAATTACTAAAACACCCAAAAAACTAAAAACCAAATAAACCCTTATCCACCCTTTCCCCTTTCTCCATTCACAACCCAGTAGAGCTGCAAGCCTGCAACGGCAACACCAAGTCACCAACCACATCTTAATATACATTACAACCATTTCATTCTTCCTAACACCAACATTTCAACCTTTTCAACCATTGTAAAAATTAAACTCCAATTCCAACAGCAACTTAATATACATTACAACCATTTCAATTTGAATATTATACATTTTAATTGTTGCAAATCCATGAAATGCCTTACTAGACAGATTGGTTGTACATACTATTAATCAAAGAAAAAAAAACCCAAATTGAAAAACCTCAATTTTTCTCTTCCAATTTTAACATACAACAAATCCCCAAAATTAAATCTTCACACAAAATCCATAGATCCCACAAGGAAAGAAACAAAATTCTGAAGTTGTGTGTGGAAAAGAACGTTACATTGAAGAGGATCAAAGCCACCTCCCAGCGTCGCCATCTCCCTCCATTGGTAGTCTTCCACTTGGTCCGCGACAATTGAAGCATCAATGGGGGAGGCTTGACACAGGGACGTGAAG
Organism: Stylosanthes scabra; assembly: GCA_036250425.1. Classification (NCBI taxonomy): domain Eukaryota; kingdom Viridiplantae; phylum Streptophyta; class Magnoliopsida; order Fabales; family Fabaceae; genus Stylosanthes; species Stylosanthes scabra. Next base: position 30,770 of record JASCZI010151690.1, on the reverse strand, counting down.
GGCGATGAAGAAGATGATGGGGAGGCTTGACATAAGGAAGACGATGCAAAACGACGCCGGTGACAATGTTGGTGGAGGGACAGCAAAAAATGAGGCTGGCGGCTGAGATGTGGTTTTTCAATTTTGTTTTGTTGGGTTTTAGAGGGATGAGAGAGGAAGAGAATAAGAGGGTAGTGGTTGGAAATTTAAAAGTAGAGGAAGGGTGTATTAGGAAAAAAATGTTATTAAAGTTTTAGTCCCAGTTCCAGTCCCCCAATCCCCACTATCTGGAGGTACTGAAAATACTGAAATTTTCGGGACTGGGACTGAAATTTTAGTTCTAGTCTCTATTCACCAAATATGATACTGAGTCTCAGTCTCCCAGTCTCAGTTCGAGTCTCCTTTACCAAACGTTACCCTCGACGTAGGCATGGAGGAGGTTGATGAATTGGACCTTGGAGGTTCCGATGGGCCAAACAATACTGCGAATGGTGCACAGAACAATGTTTCAGAGACCTTATCGTAGGTTATGGAAATAAAATTCAACAGTCCTGATGCGGAGGCTCGTTTTTATGAAGAGTATAGCAGGGCTAAGGGGTTTTATATGCGTCATGGAAGGAAGCTTAGGAATAAGGTGGGGGATGTCATTCGGTATACTTTCTTGTGTAACCGGCAGGGTTTCAAAGAGAAGAAGTATCTTGAGATGGCCATTCGAAAAAGGGAACACAAAGCGGTTACCAGGTGTGGTTGCGCCGCAGAGATGCGAATAAAGCTGAAAGGTGAAAGTGGTAGGTGGTTTGTTTCTCGATTCATCAATGAACACAACCATGAGCTTATTCTTACTAGGTTTGTGGATCATCCCCCTTCAAATAGGAAAATTTCTAATGCCGACAGGGCCCACATGGACAGTATGATGCAAGTCGGGATTTCGATATCGAAGATCTATGAGTCAATTGCGGCACAGGCAGAGGGATTCTATCAAGTGCCCTTCATGAAGAGATACATGTACAATGTGGTTCGAAAGAAGAGATTGTTATGTAAGAGTGATGTAAATGCCACTCTAAGATACTTGGAGGTATGAGGTTACCAGGGAGCAGCAGTTATACGATATGTTCTGGTGTGACGGGCATAGTTAGTATGACTGTAGTCTCTTTGGCGAGGTGCTCACTTTTGATCCGACTTATGGTCGTAACAAGTATAATTTGCGGCTTATAGTATTATCTGGAGTTAATTATCACAATCAGACTTGCGTGTTTGGGGCTGCAATGGTTCCCTGCGAGTCACAGGCTTCTTATGTATGGGTACTAAGGCAGTTCCATGATTGCATGGGTAGCAAGCACCCTAAGGCAAATATCACAAATGGAAATCGATCTATATATGAAGCTGGCCATTAATGAGGTTTTTCCAGAAGCTGGTCATAGAGTGTGTGCTTGGCACCTTTTGAAGAATGCCACATCCAATATTTGTAAGCCTCATTTCACAACAATGTTTAAAAATTGTATGTTACGTGACATTGAGGTAGAGCAGTTTGAAATGAAGTGGGAGGCAATGTTAGATGAGTGTGGAGTGCGGAAAGTGGATTGGGTGAAGGATTTGTATTAGAAGAAGGAGTACTGGGATATAACATATATTTGAGGAAGATTCTATGCCAGTTTGTGAACCACATCTCGGTGTAACTATTTGCATGCAAAACTTGGGAGATTTGTTGAGAGGAGGTATGGTATTTTAGAGTTCGTTAAAAACTTTCAGCGTTGCGTTGAGTTCTTGCGAGACAATGATATTGATTTTAGGTCCTATTACGGTACACCTGTGATTCAGATTGACTTTCTCGACCTGGAAAAGTCAGGTGCTTCCTAGTTTACTAGAGACTTATTTCTATGCTTCAAAGAAACGCTGAGAGGTAGTGTCTGAATTAACATATTGGAATGCAACAAAGGTGTTGATTATGATGTTTATGTGACCCAAAAGTATGGTAGGCTTGGAAGAAGATGGATTATTGAACACAATACGGACAAGGATTGCTTTCGATGTATTAGTTGCATGCGAATAGAGTCTTTTGGTCTTCTGTGCGTGCACATCTTTGCTGTGCTTCTTAGGTCAGACATGACCTCTCTCCCTTCTAGTTTTGTACTTGCAAGATAGTCTAAGTGTGCTAAGGTGGAGCGGTTTTTGGATGATTTGGAGAAGCAATAAGTAGTTATATTCTTTTATAAATATTTGAATGGTTAACTTTGTTAGGTATCTATGTGTGTGGAGATTCCTAAGTATTAACTTCTTTTGTGCATAAATTCTCATCAAGTTGATTTTATGTGAATTTATATGTTTGTTTTTTTTTAAAAAAAAAACAAAAACCTCCATTATGGGTTTCATAGAGTTGATTATTGCGATGTAAAAATTCATATGAATTTATTAACTTTCAAAGGAATTTACATTAATTGAAAAATTTCTAAATCTCAAAGAACATCCGCATTTTACTCTGATTAAATGCATTTTACTTTATTTTTATTTTACTCCGATCGAACTCTTGCATTTTTTAATTCCTAATTCTGCGTTTTCTAAACTACACTTAATTTATACATTTCATTTTTCCTGTAAAATTAGTTATCCAAAAATATGTCTTTTGTCTGTGCTGGCTCATAACCTGGGTGGTACTGACTACAAATAGTCCAGGTTATCGTAATTTCTTGTTTACTATGATAGGTTCTTGCATGTTTGGCATTATTTGTCAAATATAATATACAATCTGTAACAAGATATCGTAGCTAGCTAAGGCATTTATTGTTTCCTATCTGATGATTTTCATAAAGTGACCACACATTTTACACTTTAAAGAAATTAAACCATTGTTTATCTAATCTATACAATGAACCCGTGTATTACAGAATATGTCATTTCACCCAGATGAATATGATGCCTCTACAATAGACTATATGAGGGAACGATACATGGACAAATATCAGGACGTCAGAAAGGTATAAATATCGTTAGAATGTTCCAATGTATAATAAATTTTCTTTAAATCATATGTTTATCTTAATAACAACTTAATGTTGCTCAACTTACGTGCAGGTATATGTGCTAATTATTAGAAATGATCACTGGTTCCTTTGGATAATCGATATCCTGCTTGAAATTCTGACATATGTCGACTCATGTAGGGAATCCGATCTAACAAGGATTAACCAAGTCAATTATGCAGTTAATTATTACTAATTCTATTTTTCTTGTATTTTCTGTTTCTTTTTAGTTTTTTAAAATAACAAATCAATTTGCGAAACCTGTTGACTTTAGATGCCCGAAGCTTAATCATATTTGTGTACGTTATTGCACAGGCCTATTTCTTTGAAACTATGCTACGTGATTCTTTGTGTTTACTTACATAGAAAAATTAATAGTTTCCAAGTTCGATTTTATCGAGGCAGAGTTGCCCCAAGAAGTAGAAGGATCGTAAGATATTTTTCCCTATTCACATAAAATTACCTAGTTCATGCAACGATGTTGTGTAGCTTATGTCTTTCCCTCATATGTCATGCCTTGATCATATGTGGTGGTGATTCTAACTCCCGCTTAGAAATGATTCTGGAGTGTGGGTTGCACAGGGGATGCTACATTCATACATGTGGGATGATTTTTTGACCGAGGTAACTATGCAAAATCGAACATAATATATGAATAATGTTTGCTTAATTATTTTTGTTGTTGTTAATGATTAATGCTTTGTTTGTTTCAAATGAATTTCGTAAAAGGTTGATGACCAAACTAGGATGAAGATGGCATTGGACCTTGTAATGGGAAAACACAATCTGATATCTGAGGAAAAAATTAAGATGTCAATATCCACTTGGGATAAGTCAGTTCACTATGCTGTTGCAAAGCTTAATATGAAGAAGAAGAAGAGAGCTCCCAAGGAGCGACCACCAAGCCCAAGTATTAGTTTCTAAGCAGTAACTGGTTACGTTTTGTTAGCATGGTTGTCTTCTATTTTGATTTAATTTTGTTGAGTTGCTACCTGTTGTGGGTTATTCCCTTGTTTGTTTATATTTGTTGCTAAAACATACTTTACAGTTGGGTTGTGTTTCATATATTCGAGTATTTGTTTTTCCTAAGTTTTCCGAATGAAGTTGAATCTACTTTTTATGACGTGTTCTGCTCAATATCTCTCTAAATTTTTCCCTTTTAAAGTATCATCCTAAAGACTATGAGGATAAATATATGCTAACCAACTACAAAAGTAAACATGAGGCACAACAGTGCTTGAAACAAATCAATAGCATCTTACCCACTATTTTGTAATATTTCCTTAACATATCTAGACTTGAACAAAACATGAATTCTAAAATTATTTGATGAAAAGAATCAAAAGTCCTCCCTTGTAAAATTATTTTACATCGTCAACTACTTTTGCTATTCATTGATAAATAGGCCAAAATATAATAGGAGTCTTTCTAGCTATGTGAAATATTAATTGACCTCTTTAAAAGCTCGTTCAATTTGAAGTTGGTGACATAATGTTCTAACTTATGAGGATTACGTTAATTACCAGAATTAACTTAGTGATTTTGCTTCTAATTAATTTAATGTTATTGAAAATCTTTGCCCCTCAAAATGCAAATCTATATGTGCAACAACCATTGTAGTAAGCAATTAAATTGCAATTTTCTCTAGTTTGCAAAATTGACATCGAATTGTTACTTTTTCCAGCTCATGAATACTACCAAATAAGTTCAAAGTTCTTAGAAGCTTATAACAATGATTTATTCAACGGCGTAACAACATTAAAAAGAGATGAATAATTTATAGCATCCAATAGATAATAATATTCTCATTTTTTCAATACTAAAACATTGGTAGACACATCCATTAAAATACTTGGGCACATCATTGTGGCCGAGTAACAAAAATAATTCTGTCTGTTACTGTATCATTAGCTAAAAGACAATGTTAAAATTGTCAATTCATATTCAAGTTACTGCAAATTGGATCAAATTAAACAGCAACACTAATACATTTTACAATAAGTAAATACTATAGAGTAAATACCACATAATTTACCTTCATTACTCACCAAATAATACAAATCAGAAAGAATAAAGGTGACTTACCAATGGACTCAACAAAAAAGTGTCCACCAATTCCACAATTCCATTTTACATTTTAAATTACACTACTACAAGTTCATCTACTTGCCGATCCCCTTAAGGGTAGTAACTAAATCTTTCGACAATATTTAATCAAATAAACCATAAAAAAGAATTTGGAGTTTATTCCCAAAGGGATGTCATAACAATCAATATACTTCTTAATCAATTCTTAATTAGGCAAGAAGCGAGGTAACCATAAAATAGAGGAACCAACCAAGCATTCTCAAAATCAATACTGCCTTAAACCGCCTATGGGCAGCAACGACCCTCAACTCGAGAAGATCAACCTTCTTGTATTTTCCTAACTCACAGATCAGTGGGTCTGAATCAGTGTTTTCCCACCGAAAAAATGAACACTCATCGTGTACCTACAGAAGGAGCCAGTAGAAGGACAACAACAAATCAAAACACAACAAAAAGGGATATCAATTGCACCATCAGACAATTCAAATACATAATAAGAGGTTCGTACATCGTAATAAACACATCCCCAAAATCTCTACCTTAGATTTTTTTTAGTTGGTGAAATCCGCAAAATCGGTCGCTCCCCATGGGAACACAGAAAGGGTTGCCTATTGGAAGAGGAAACACTCTTGCTTGACATCGAGCTTCGAGAAGATATTTCAAATGGGTACTTCAACGTAAAGAACAAACAGCCACCTACTCCCTTACCGTTGATGGAAGCTGACGTAAAAAGGGAAACATATGTGAGCAAAGTGGAACCCTAAACGAAAGAACAAAAGCAACTCTGTTATCAATAATTTTTCTTTTTTAATTTACTTACGAGACTCAAGAGATGAGATTAGAAAAAAAATGCATCTAATAACTATATAAAAAAAATAATCATGTAATACAAAAATATTCCTCCTTTCCAAACAAAAAAAGACATCATTCTATTTATTTTCAGTGGCCCAATTAAGCCAACCCTTTAGTTGGCCCATTAGCATTCAACTTCTGTGCAGCTAACAGCCAAGCCGATAAATAGCTAAGGCTTGGCTGGGTTGACGCTTGAAGCAAATAAATGAAACATGACTAACAGTAGATGTCCCACGGATAGGAATTCTCTTGAGAATGCACCCTAGGCACGCTTCGCGATTCAGATCTGTTGGATTAAACATAGTGGAATCTATACGGTCAACATTACTGCCACATGATGCTACAATGAAACAGACTGGTATATGGGAAATACTCCCTATTATTTTAATTGTTCTTCGCGATTGCAAAGTTGCCTATTCTACATGGAAGAGCATAGATAATTTATTGAGCCAAGATAATTTATTGAATAAACCTCTCCAAGAATGATTTTTGGATAATTTATCTTCTCAATCCATATACCAAGATCTAGCTTGGCCTCTTATTTTCATTTTCACTATGAATGCTATATGGTTTCGCACAAATAAATTTATTTTGGAACCTGATAATGCTGGGCAGGAGAACGCTCTGTGGTTAGATGCAATTTGGTTAGCAAAAGATTATTATTTTGCTCAAGCTGAGTTTAAGCAGTTGAGAAGAAGTGTTGGCAACTTTGTTGAGAAAAGGATTTTCTGGACTCCTCCTAATCCACCCTTTGTCAAGCTTAATATTGATGGCTCGGTTAGCAAGGAAGGGCATGCTGCATGTGGCGGTTTTCTCAGAGATTCAGATGACAATTTTTTGGCCTATTTTAGTGCTAATTTAGGCACTTGCACAATAACGACAGCTGAATTATGGGGAATTATTTTTGGCCTGAATTTGGCTATCCTTCTAAATTTAACTCATCTTAATATTGAGGTGGATTCCAAAGTTGCTGCAATATTTTGTTCGCATCAAGACCTTTATTTGCATTCTTCGAGTTCTCTTATTGCTTCTATTCACCATCATTGTCGAAGATTCAATCAGTAGGAAATTCATCATGAATTTCGTGAGGCTAATGGCTATGCGAATAGATTGGCGTCTAAAGGTCATGGTTTATAAAGTTTAGTATTATCAATGTACGTTGGATTCTTATTAAAAAATTGTAGGTTAAATCCTAAGAATATAATTAAAACAAAAAATATTGATGACAAAAATCACATTAATCTTTTAAAAAATAAATGAGAAGTATTAGGTATACAAATATTTTTACCAACAAAATGTTTTTCGAGATAATACTCAATTTGGTCCCTGAGGTTTCACATGCTTGCTAAATTAGTCCCTAAAATTTGTTTCGACTCAGTTTAGTCCCCGAAGTTTACAAACATCACTCAAGTTAGTCCTTATAGCAACTTCTATTAATGAGGTGGTAATGGTGTGTTGAAGTGTCTAAACAGCTGCTAGGCTGGATTTTGGGAATGACATCGTTTTGGTTAAATCATTAAAAAGTCCAAAAACGACGACGTTTTATGAATTTTATGGACATTAGCCTTTTAACCCCTTTAAGTTACCTCATGTTCTCTTCTAACAGAGACGGTTCTTCTTCCTAGTTTTTCTCTTCTCTTTTCTTTTCTACCATGGCACTTTGTTGAGATAATAAGATTTTTCCGTTTCAGTCAAGAGAAGTCTTCATTGCTACACATTTCTTCACACTCATTGTTTTCTTCACCACCAATCATCCCTGCTTGTCCAAAAAAATTTGTGATAATCATGATGCTCTGTTTTTCTTCAACATTGATTCTTCTCTTTTTATTTTATGTTATTAAAGAAAAATTATATTTTATTTTTATTGTATTGTGCTTTCTCTATTTATTCTTTATTAGGGTTTGCAGGTTTTTCGACATTGATGAGGTTTTTATTATTTTTTATTAGTTTTAGTATATGTTGAATATAATGAAACTTGAACCAATGAACGAGCTGAGTGTTTGGGTTTGTGAATAGGAAGAATATTTGTACATGTGAATGTGTTTCATAGGCATGTGGTTCATGTCATTCCATTAATTAAAGTTTTACACTTTGACGGATTATTGTTGTTTAATCTTGGCCAGATTATGCTTGTATATAAATGAGAAGAAATTTTAATGAGAAATAATATAAATATACATTCAGTAAGCAAGAAGTCAAATTTTTTTTCCATGAATCAAAGTGATTGTTCATATGTAGCATAGACATTTTGTTTTTGTAAGGAATTTAGTTGTTGATCATGAATTAAACTTGTGGCATTATAGATGGGGATTGCAACCAGAAAGGTAGCAAGCAGCCTCTGACAAGAGTATCATGCAAAGGGCTCAAATAAGAGCTTCAAGACATGGGAAGGCTATACAAAAGGATACAGAAGAGGTTGGTTCAGAACAGTCATCAGACAGTTATGATAGTGTAGTAGACGGTCTCTACAAGCCTGGAGGCGATGAAAGCTAAACTAGTGAAGAAGTTTCATTGAAGATATCAGAAACCACGAAGTGGTCTATGAGAAAATTTAAGAAAAAATACTTCGCGAGGATGATGGTTTAGTGGTTGTAGATTCTGATTCAAGTGATGATGATGGCTTATTTTTTGGATCAGCTAGTAATGTGGCTAAAATGTATGATACCTATGATGGCTACCATGACAATTCAGACGGGGGAGATTCATGGCATTCTTTGGAGATGAAGACAGCTCCAAACTCAGAAGATGAGCTAGAGGAAGTTGAATCACATGATGTGCTTCCCGTGTTTAAAGAAGGTGCTAGATTTGAAGAGATATAGCTTGAAGTTGGTATGAAATTCAATACAAAGAATGATTTAGGGAGGTTGTCCGGGAGCATTGCATCCAAGAAGGTAAGAGGATGTGGTACAAGAGGAATGATAAAGGAAGGTGTAGAGCTTTTTGAAAAAGAAAAAAGATGGATGCAATTGGATGATTTATGCATCAAAGGATATGAAGGGTGTTTGCTGGTAGATTAAAACATTTAATGATGATCACATTTGTGAAAAGGTTGGTAAGAATCAGTTAGCAAACAGAAGATGGCTAACATGCAAGTTGGTGAAAAAATTGAGGAAATGGCCTAACTTAAAGCATTCTGAGGTCATTTCCTATTTCAAGGATAAATGTGACTTGAATCTTAATCCATCTTCTCTGACAAGGGCATTAGGAAATGCAAGACAGTTTATGGGGATACATCTGCACAATATGGGGTGGTGCGTGATTATGGCATGACTTTGCTTAGTTTCAACCTGGGCTCGACAATTAAGATTGCAGTCATCCTTCAACCTAATCCAGAAGATGATCCACAATTTGAGAAGATGTACATATGTTTGAATGGCTGTAAGAGAGGATTCAAAGTTGGGTGTAGACCTCCTCATTGGGTTAGATGGTCAAGACGCAATTGGTCAAGACGCAAAGAATCATATATATGTCATAGCTTATGCAATCGTGGATGTGGAAAACAAAGAAAACTGGAAGTGGTTCTTAGAATTACTCCATGAAAACCTTAGAGAAGGTAAACTGTATTTCTGGCTGTATTGAATTTAAAACTGAATTTAGTTAACTTTTAGTGTTAATAATGATTGATTTGTCTTAAAACTAAATTTAGTTAGTTTTTTAGTCTCAAAATTTAACTCAAGAATGCTTTTACTATTTATGTACAGGGGCTAATTCCAGCTCTTCAAGAAGTGATGCTAGGTGCTCATCATAGATGTTGTGTATGGCATCTGTGGAAGAACTTCAACAAGCAACGGAAGGACAATGAGCTTAGGGGATTTTTGTGGGAGTGTGCAAGATCTACTACACAAGAAGGATTCATCGAGGAAATGCACAAATACAAAGACTTAATAAGGAGGCATGTGCATACCTAAATAAGTGGCCAATCGATTCATGGAGTAGAGCTTTTTTTTAGCAATTTTCCCAAGATGGACAATATATGCAACAATGTTTGTGAGGTTTTCAACTCAAGGATCAAGGAAGCTAGAGGAAAACCAATAATCACTCTCTTGGAAGAAGTTAGGATGTATATCATAAGGACAATGGCTAGGAATAAGGTGAAACTAGACAACAATATTGGAAAATTACCCCATTACAATGTAGTAGGTTGGAAAAGATTAGGAATGAGTCAAAGAAGTGGCGCCCAATGTGGTCTTCAGATACAAATTATAAAAAGTTTCAAGTGATTGGTAAGCCAACTCCTATGGTTGTTGATTTTGGGAAGAGGCCACGTACATGTGGGTTCCGGCAGTTAAGTGGTAAAAATTATTATGATAATCTTGCATTTATCATGTTTGTTGTTTGATGTGGTTTAGAATCTAAATGGCAGTTTTTTATACAAGTATGCCATGTGAACATGCTTGTGCTGCAATGGCAAGGGCAGGATGACTTTTGCCATAGGTGGTTGACTATAGATGCATATAATGATACATATTCATTTCATATTAACCCAATCCCTTACTAAGCATTGTGGAAAAAATCACCACACAATAGACCACAACCACCAAAAATAAGGAAGAAGCCAGAGGCACCAAAGAAAAGTGAAGAAAGGATGCCGATCAAGCCTCTATAGGAGGCAATAGGACCAAGATGAAAAGGATTTATAAAGAATGTTCTTGTCGCGATTGTGATGAGAAAGGTCACACAAAAAAGAAGCTATCCTAAGAGGAAAGCTGAAGATGTGGCAGCTACTACAGCAACAGCAGCCGTTGCTGCAGTAGCTGCTGCCCCTACTGGTGCCACTGATGCCTATGCTGCCCATTTTTCGTGAGTGTCCAAGTTAATGCACGTAATTCCAATCCGTCATCAATTTCTGAAAATGAAAGGCATGTTGAGGTTAACATTAGCAAACCAATTATGTCTCAAACTGGAGACTCTCAACAGGTAATATATCTCAATATATAATTATTCACTTTAAGATAACTAACAGGTTGTTAATTTGTAACTTCAGGGATCTACACCTCTATAGTGCAATGTAAGGCCTTCAAAGCTTGCAACCAAAAGAAATGTATCCAAACCAACAAGTTCCCCACCAATCACCAATCAACCAATTAATCCAATGCAAAGTGTATCTTCAGGGACAACTGCAAGATTATCTGAAATCTTTAATTTTGTCCCAACTCCAGGATTCAAACCACCCAAACAAAAGTAGTGAATTGTTATATCAATGTCTAACTCTCTTTTGGATTAGCTTCCTTTTGGATAATTTTATTTTGGAATTTATTACCTTTTAGAATACTCTCTAATTCGATTTAGTAGCTAACTGGATATTTTGGATTGAACTATAAATATGAATGCTTAATTATTATATTTTATAGATTGTTTTGTATATCTTATTATTTCATTTGCATGGTTTTCAAAAGAGAGTGAGAGATTTAGTTTTTTTTTCAAAATACATTAATAAACTCTTCACCATTTGCACACTAACACACAACCACTACAATAACTAAATTAATTGCAACTAACAAAGCCCCCCACTTTTAGTACCCTAATAACTTTAGATTCCATGATTCCAATCTCCATAGCAAATCTCATCATCCACTCTTCACTCTCATTTCCAAGAAATTTCTAATACTTGCTTCATTTTTTCATTGAACTTATCAGTCCAAACAAACAAATCACACCACCTATTGCCAACACACTACAGATAGATTGAATGGAGATGAATAAACAATTAAATATTGCACTAACATTGTAGTTTTGTGCCATGAGCCGACATCCACACTCATATCACTTTGGAATTTATTCTTTGAATGATTTTTCTTTAGCAACTTCCATTGAAACGTTGGTTGCTGGAGCTCCCAACAGATTTGCTACCATGTTAGTCATCATGAACTTGGAGAAGGATGGGAGGATGAAATTAAGATGAAAGCGAATAAACAGATAAAGAAGGGGACTAGGAATTTAAAGCATTGCTAAGGACTAAATTGAGTTAAAGAGTTTCAATTGCCACCTCATTTATCCATTGGATATCCAGCGTGGCAGCTATTTAGACACGTCAGCAAGCTGTTACCACATCACTAACGGAAGTTGCTATAAGAACTAACTTGAGTGACGTTTATAAATTATGAGGACTAAATTGAGTCGAAATAA
>JASCZI010151690.1:3514-14928 GCA_036250425.1 Stylosanthes scabra | reverse complement strand
AGTTTATATGATCATCTGTATACAATTCTAGATGAATCTCTACACTCTTTTGGGATGTAGTCTTATTCTCTCTAGATGCAAAAGAAATTGAGGTAAAAATGTTAGATGAGGTTCTCAATTGATTTACTGGAGAATGTTATATATAGTTTTGAGGTGCTACTGCCTACTGCTGCCCAAATCTGAAATCACACATGATTATGAATGAAATATTTGTTCAACAAAACCTGAATACCGTAAACTGTTTTAAAGGGAACCCTCATAAATCTTATCCCTGGCAAGTTGAGTATTTATTTTAAGAAAGCATGATGGTCTGTTTGGCTCCTGAAATTTATAGCTCATCGAAACGGTCCATGCTTTTCAGAAACAATCAAATTAATCGTTGAATTTGCAGATCATGAATCTCCTTTGTGCCTAATTCAACTGTCATTAACACATACTACATGAAATGTTAGGGTGTTAGTGTGGTATCTAACAATGAAGTAACGTGGTTAAGATTTTAGTATGATCAAATTAATGCTTCGAATTTGTTAATTGGACTCATTTAAGTATGAAGGCCATGTGATAAAATCCATCAAAATTAGATTGTTACTATTTTGAAGTTATCGAAAAGAAATGTAAAATACATAATACATACTGCCAGTAGGAAAAAAAAATCCTCACATCCAAAATGTATCTTTGATTATGATCCATTCGAAATAGATCTATTCATGTAACACTTAAATTTTGTTTTATGTTAATTTTTATTGTTAATTAGAACATTATTTGGTCTCTATTTAATTTTTTTTTAAAGTTACTGATAAAAAAATTAGCATAATTTTGTTTGGGCGAGTTTCTCGAAAAAATTCTTTTTCGAAATGATTTTTTTTAAAAGATCTTTTGTAAAAGTAAAAATAATTTTGTTTTTGGGTATCTCATGTAATAATATTTTTTTATTTATCAATTGTATTTGAGTACAATAATATAAAAGATATTTTTTGTTTATTTATTATGTTAAAACATATTTTTTTCGAGAAAAAAATCTTTTAAAAAAATGTAAAAAATCTTTTAAAAAAATGTAAAAGATATTTTTTTTTTATTTTAGTAGTATTTTTACTTTTACTATTAGAAATTATTCAAAATAAACATAAAAAAAATTTTTTTATCAAAAAAAAAAAAATTATTTTAGTCGAATAATCACGTGCAAACAACTTCTAAATCTTATACTTATTTTGAAGTGAAATTTTAATAAAACTCGAAAATAAAAATGGCATTCACCATAAGTTGTCGTTTTCATGCTTCTTTCTCTTCTTTGTTGTAAGCAAGAAATTAAACAATTAACAATAGATAATAATAAATCCAGTGTTTACTTGACTCCAGGGTACCGGTCAAAGCGCGTTGCCTTGTGATGGATGTTTTTGAGAGTTTTATTATATTATTTTTAACATTCATACAGAAAAAATGAAAAGGTTTTATTCCTGTAATTTTATAACTTCTTCCTTCTTTTTTGTCTTTCCTTTCAATCTTAACAATATATATAAATGAAGAACTGTGTCATATAACCAAATGCATAACATGTTTTTCATGATGTACATAATTAGCGAAGTTCATTAGGGAAAAGTTCAGTAAAATCTAATTTGTGGAAAATGTATATGCAGTTATGCACCAGCACCATAGTTCCTCCATTAATCAATATTTTTCATAGTCCACCCATGAACTCAGTGAGAAATAGAATACCCAGAAGTCTTGACTTGAGGAACATAGAATATTCAACTTTCCACACTCAAGACATGATACAAGTCATTGCTCTGACCCATTCAACTCTTCACACCCCATAATAATCTGAAATAGCGTCTTCTCCGTGGAACTTGTGACAAGCCATATTGTTTCAACATGATGATGGAGCCAAGCTTCTTGCTTTCTCTTTTCATCATCACATGCTTCTCTTTTCACCCTTACAATTCCCATGCAGCTTTGACTTCAATCACTGCAAACCAATTTCTCTCTGGTGATCAAACACTAGTCTCCAAAAATGAAAGCTTTGAACTGGGTTTCTTCAGTCCAGGTAACACCTCTAACTACTACATAGGCATGTGGTACAAAAAAAGAGTCTCTCAAAGAACCTATGTTTGGGTAGCAAATAGAGATAACCCAGTTTCTGATAAATACTCTGCCAAATTAACAATATCTAAGGGCAATTTAGTGCTCTTAGACCAATCCCAAAAACAAGTTTGGTCAACAAATTTAAGTCCTTCAAACTTTGATTCTATAGTAGCTGTGCTTCAGGATAATGGGAATCTTATACTGAGTGATAGGCCTAACCCATCAGAATCAAATTCTCTGTGGCAGAGTTTTGATCATCCAACAGATACATTCCTTCCTGGTGCCAAACTTAAGCTTGATAAAAAAACTGGTACGCCTCAGTACCTAACTTCTTGGAAGAACACTCAAGATCCTGGAACAGGCTTGTTCTCTTTGGAGTTAGACCCAAAAGGAAGCCAAGCTTATTTCATTCTTTGGAACAAAACTGAAGAATATTGGAGCAGTGGCCCTTGGAATGGTCACATTTTCAGCTTAGTACCCGAAATGAGGTTGAATTACATATACAATTTCTCCTTCCATGATGAAGCTGATGAGTCTTACTTCACTTACTCGCTATATAACACTTCGATTATATCGCGTTTCGTGATCGATGTCTCCGGGCAGATCAGGCAGCTTACATGGCTGGACAGTGCACAGAATTGGAACTTGTTTTGGGCTCAGCCGAGGGAGCAGTGCGAGGTTTATACTTCCTGTGGCGCGTTTGGGAGCTGCACTGAGTACTCCATGCCATTCTGCAGCTGTTTGAGTGGTTACGAGCCAAGCTCACCATCCAATTGGAATCTTGAGGATTACTCAAGTGGGTGTGTGAGGAAAACCAAGTTCCAATGTGAGGCAGATGATCTTTCTAGTGGTGCTATGGACAAGTTCGTGGCATTTCCAAACATAGCATTGCCTTCGCTTCCACAAACTGTAAATGCTGCGGATGCAGAGGAATGCGCTTCAACTTGCTTAAAGAACTGTTCTTGCACAGCATATGCATATGACAGTAAAGGTTGTTTAATTTGGAATGGTGACCTCTTGAATGTGCAGCAGCTTTCTCAAGATGATAGTAATGGAGAGACCTTGTTTCTCAAGCTTGCAGCATCTGAATTTCCGAATTCTAAGAGCAACAAGAGGAGAACCATTGTTGCTGTTGCGGGTGCTGTTGGTGGCATGGTGATTGTCCTAGCAGTTATTCTATTTGCCTTGGTTAGGAGAAGGAAACAAGTTCAATCAGGAACATTGGTTGAAGGCTCATTGAAGACATTTGGTTACAGAGATTTGCAAATTGCAACAATGAACTTCTCAGATAGATTGGGAGGAGGAAGTTTTGGTTCTGTCTTCAAGGGGACACTGCCAGATTCAAGTGTCATAGCAGTGAAGAAGCTCGAAAACATTAGTCAAAGTGAGAAACAGTTCCGGACAGAAGTGAGCACAATTGGGACAGTCCAGCATATCAATCTAGTTAGGCTCCACGGATTCTGTTCCGAAGGTACTAGAAAACTTCTGGTCTATGATTACATGCCGAATGGATCCTTGGATTCAATCTTGTTCCATGAGAAGGGCTCCATGTCCAAGGTGTTGGAATGGAAAGAAAGGTACCAAATTGCTCTTGGGACAGCTAAAGGACTGTCTTATCTCCATGAGAAGTGTAGAGACTGCATCATACACTGCGATGTTAAGCCGGAAAACATTCTTTTAGATGCTGATTTTTGTCCAAAAGTGGCACATTTTGGCCTTGCAAAGTTGGTTGGAAGGGACGTTGGTCAAGTCCTCACAACCATGAGAGGAACAAGGGGATATCTCGCTCCGGAATGGAATTCGGGGGTGCCTATAACTGCCAAAGCTGATGTCTATAGCTATGGAATGATGCTGTTCGAGTTTGTTTCTGGTAGAAGAAACTCAGTTCCACCAGAAGATGGACAGGTTAGGTTCTTCCCTACGTGGGCTGCAAACACAACGAGCAAAGGCGGAAATGTGCTTAGCCTTTTGGATCCAAAGTTGAAGGGAAATGCTAACATCAAAGAGGTCATTCGAGTCATCAAAATCGCTTCCTGGTGTGTCCAAGATGATCAGACTTGTAGGCCAACCATGAGTCAGGTAGTTCACATTCTTGATGGCGTGTTGGATGTGGATTTTCCTCCGGTGCCAATATTCCTACAAGCCTTTCTTGAGAACCAAGAAACTTCAGTTTTCTTCATTGACTTAGTCTCTACATAGAGTTCACATGTAAAATGCTTTGAAACATGAACTTTTCAATTGTAATATGAATATTTAAATGTAAATTTTGTCATTGGAATGAATGTTATATCATATATGAATGCCTGTGAATCTCTGATATTCTGCAATCTCTTTACCATGAACCAATATTTGCTCAATCTTCTAGCCAAAAAATTACTCTATTCTCTCTCACATAAATATCAGTTGCACACTGTTCAGATGGGAAACAGTTAGAAAGCTCGGTTGCATTCAACTGTTGAAATGGAAGAATTAAATACAACAGAATTTAAAACACCACCAGTCTAAGAAAGAATAAAAAGTTTGCATTGATCGAATACTAAGTCAAGAAAAGCTTAGTTAGAAGTATTTAATTGTAAATATATATTTAGAAAGCCATTCAGTTGGTCATGAGTCATGCGTCAAGAAAATTTATCAGTGGATTATAATCTAAATCAGTTGATCAAACTGTATTAATTAAATCACAAAGACTATCAAACCAAAATGATTGTTGTATAGTAATTTGAAAAAAAGTTTGAAAGCCATAATTAAATAGTCATACCTAGTCGTAATTTTTTTTTACTGCTACACATACACCTATTTAACCAATCAAGTCCCAACCAAGTGATTTTTTCTCATTCTCATCCAGACGCGTTCCCAAAATTTGAAATCACAAAAACACGCGCTTCTTCTTCCCCATTTCTCTGCAACTCCTCTTTCTCCTCTTTCTTTTTCTTCCTGCATCGCCATCGTCATTGCCTCCGTCGTTGTTGTCGCTGCCGCCGCCATCGTCATCATTCTCATCGCTACCGCCACCATCTTCGTAATCTTTTTCTTCTTCTTTCTCTTCTTCTATTATCTCTTCTTCTTCTTCCTCCTTCTCCTCCTCCTCTTTCACTGTGACGTTGTTGCTGTTGTTGTTGTTGATGATGATGATGAAAAATTAAACTGGAATTTCATGAAAAATAGAACCGAATTTTCATATAAAACAAAATCAGATTTGCATATAAAACAGAACTGAATTTCTAAAAAAAACGAAGTGGATTTCCATGAAAAACATAACCGGATTTTCAATAAAGCAGAAGCAGATTTTCATAAAAAAAATTTCGGAAAAAACGAAATCGATTTTCATTAAAAAAACAGAATCGGATTTTCAAAAAAAACAGAACCGGATTTTCATGAAAATCAAAAGCATCTTCACACCTAGGCGACTAAAAACAGAAGTGAATTTCGTTGAAAAACAGAACCGAATTTCTTTCTTTTCCTCTTCCTCTTCCTCTTCTCTTCATCCTTCTTCTTCTTCTTCTCTGCGTTCCCCTCTTCAAGAAAAGAAACTTTAAGTACTCTAACATACTCCCTCAGGACTTGAATACTCTATTTTCTTCTTTCTTCCTCCTCCTCCTTCTTCTGCGTTGTTGATGCCCCGTCGCCCTGAAGAGAAGAAAAAATTGCAGTAATAAAAGAGAAAAACACGCGCGTGAGTGGAGGGAGCTTGGTTAGATTTGGTTGCATAAATTGCTTGGTTGTATAGAATTGTTATATATATTATTTTGTATTCCTTAACTATTCATTAAATCTTCACATTTTGTAGGTATTAATGGTAGCTGATGATATATAAAGAAGGGTAAAATTGGAAAAGAAACCTTGATTAATATAAAAAATTTGACAATAAAAATAAATTTGAAATTATTCAAAAACATTCAGGGTAAAATTATATCATATTAAATGTTAAATGAATATTTTTAAAACTTTTTCAAAAGTTTTTTTTTGGTGTCTAAACTTTTTCAAAAGTTGAAAATAAAAAACATACCTTATCCTAGACTTAAATGTTATACACATATAGTAATATATTACATGTATAAAATTATATTTGTTAAAAGTAACTTTGTGGTATTTGGTATTTCTAACACTATTCCTTAATTTTTAGCACCATTCAATGAACTTATGTTATATTGCTCTTTCATTTTTGTTCTAATAAAGTTTGTTCTAATGATGTTTGCATTTTTCGGTGAGTTATAGAGCATCTGTATTTATATATTTCATTTTGTGAGGTCCATGTAGATTTTTTTTTTTTGTGACTATCCATGTAGATTAATGTTTAAGGATAGGATGAAAGTGTTTAATTTACTTTTAATATATCAGATTCCTTAGTTTTAAAATTTATATACATATTTTCTTTATCTACAGATCCATTTATATACTGTGGATATTATAGTTAAGAGGAAAAATGAAATTTTTTTTACAAGCGGTTAAATAATTATCATATAAAAAATTTTATATTATTTTTATTAAGTTTGGATAGTTTGGACTTTCAATACTCTTTTGATAAAAAAAAAAAAAATAAAAGTGTTTAAGGGAGTTTGGATAGTCTCTAATTAAAAAGAAAGAGAAGATGCAGTGCACAATTAATAGAAAAGAGAAAAAACAATCTGTAATTAATAAGATAGATAATAAATTTTTTAATTTGTTTTATTTTTAGCCTATAAATTTGATTTAATTTTTAAAAAAATAAAATATATTTTTAATTAATTCTAGAAAGATAAAAATATCTTTATAGGATTAGAATTATTTATTTTAAGTCACCAAAAAAATATTTATTTTAAAGACTAAAAATTTGTATTTGAGTTTAAAAGATAAAGTTGTCCCCGTTAAGTATTAATTTAAAAATTCTAAAATATTCAGATAAAAATTAATAAAAAAACAAAAATATCATTTCAGTATTAGTGTTGTTTAAATACATTTAAAATTAGAAATTTAAATTCAATATACAAAAACAAAAATATTTCATTTAAAATGTCATTTTAAAATTGATGTGATTGATGGATTTAGAATATTGACATTTAAATTTAATTTTAAAAGACTAAAATACATTTTTAAGTAATTTTAAATGGACAAAAAACTTATTATACAACTATATTTATTTTATTATGAAATAGAAAGAAGAAATCTGGTTTTAGTTACCAGTAATGGTATATATAACTTTAATTTAATGAAATTTATATTAGTTGGTTAGTCTTATATTTTTTTTTCCTACGTTACCCTTCAACTCGGTAAGTCGAAGACTAATCCATCATGAATCTAAGCTCCATTTAAGGGTCTATCGCCAGCCAATGAGTTGCTGCATGCACAAGGCGGGATTCGATTCACCTATACTTGTTTAAGCGAATTAATAAATTCATGACTAAACCAACCTAAGTTGGTTGTTATTTAGTCTTGTATAATATGCATTGATTTGTTCATTTTGTGCATGGGTAGAAACTAAAAAACCTTTGTCAACGATAAAAATTAATATTGAATCATTTCATTTTTTCATTTTTTTCTTCTCACCACATTAAAAAAAAGTGATATTTAATTTTCTAATAAAAAATGAAAAATATACAAAATACACTTAAATATTATGAAAAAAACTTATGAAAAATATGTTTTAGCTATTATTATTTGTTATTATAACAAAATAATATATGAAAAAGAAAAAGCAAATGTTTTAAAGCAATCATCTTTTAAAAATAAATCTATGTAATAGAAAAGAAAATGATGTTTCAGAATTAATGTTGTTTAATGAAGTGAGATGCTAAAATTTAAATTTGATTTAAAAACATAAAAATATTCTCTAGTAACAAATATTTAATTTATAAGCAATGATAAAAAGTCTTAATTTATGAAAAAAATTTAATAAATAAAATTAATATCATATTTATCAAAATTCATTATTTTAAAAAAATTTTTTCAAAATTTATTTCATTACTAGTACTGGTTTAAGCCGATAATGGACTATTAAAAGTTGCAAAAAATTACAACCAATATCAGTCCAAGCTGATATTGACTTCTTCGAATACCAGTCCATAGAAAAAAAATTAATACTACAAAGAAATGAATTAAAGTAAAAATACTATATAAGTAGTGAATTTTTTTAAATAAACAAATAAATTTAAATTTTTTATCTAGAATCATGCGCCCTGCCAAGTACGTCGTTGCATTCAGCCTGTTGATGTCGTCATTGCGCGCTGCAGGTTGTCTCTAGCCACACCCCATAGCTTATCTCTGACCACCTCTTGCCATATTAAGACTAAAGACACTTAATTTTTTACTCAAATGTAAGAGGCACCATGTAAGAGAGTGAGAGAAGATTTATATAAATCTACACTCAGTCCCCATATCGGCTTGGACCGGTATTCGAACAAGTCAATACCTGTTTAGATCAGTATTCGTTGTAACGTTTTGCAATATTTAATAGTCTATTATCGACTTAGGCCGAAATTATTTTAGCCCATTATCGACTTAAACTGGTATTAGTAATGAAATGAATTTTAAAAAATATTTTTGAAACAATGGATTTTGATAAGTATGATATTAATTTTATTTATTTAAAATTTTTTTCCTTAATTTATGTGCTTAATATTTAAAAGACAAAATTTCAAAAATTTCTTTATTTAGAAGTGAAGAGTATAATTAAAAAAACGGATTAGGCATCTAAATTATTTTTCTTAATTTATTATTTATTATTTGTAATGTATTTTAGAAGTTACAATAAGTATGTTAATAGTTTTATAAAAAAAAAACAATTTAATTCTAATTGATATATTAAAAATAAACATTTTATGAACTGTTGATATATTAGCATCAATCCAGAGAAGATATTTTATTACACAGTTGAGAGGAACCTTTTCGTACACGGTGCATGTGTAATCAATAAATTAAACAAAAAATTATTTTTCATAATAGTCTTGCAATTTACTTATTTATTTATTTATTTATTTATTTATTTTTTATTATTATTATTATTATTATTATTATTATTATTTTTTGTAGTAATAGTAATTAACGTACTCGTCTAACGGTAGTGATTATTATTATTATTATTATTATTATTATTATTATTATTATTATATACTGAAAATATATTTTAAATGTCAAAATTAATATGTTTACGAATTACGAAAAAGGTTATTACCTTATTAATTGCTATTTGACTTTGTTTAGATAATTTACTTATTTAATTATTTTTAAAATAATATTAAGGACCATTAGAGCTCCAAATGTTTTTCTAATTTTAAAATTTTTAAAAAATTACTGATTCATTAAATTAGTAGAGACCACAATAACATGCACCATTTATATTTAAGGATAGGATGAAAGTGTTTAATTTACTATTAATAGATCATATTTTTTATTTTTAAAATTTATATGCAGATTCTCTTTATTTACAGAACCATTTATATACTGTATATTATAGTTAAGAGGAAAAAATGGAATTTTTTTTACAAGCGGTTAAATAATTATCATATAAAAATTTTTATATTATTTTTATTAATTTTGAAAGTGAACTCTTCATTTTATGCCTATAAAGTTATTTAAAACTTGAAATTCTTGAAAATTTAAAACTTTAATTATTGCACATATGATCTATCAATGCTCATTCTATTATATTTCTAACCCGGCTTTTTTATTTAAATGAGTAGGAAAAATAGATTAATTCCTAAAATGTGCATTACTATTTTTTTTAAATGCGTATCACTATTTCGTCAGTAGTGTGGGAGAAATGGATTATGTCTCCAATTCGCCATAAGCAGGGGCGAGTGTGCTGCAAAAAGCCTGCAGCCATTTCTGATGGCATAGGCGAAATGAGAACTGATCTGGGGTATAGGCGAAATTGAAATTGGTGTGAGAAATGAGGGTGAAGTGACCGACTTTTGATTCAGACTTTTCATCTATCTTATAATTTTTTTTTCCCCTCAAGTTCCTATAAAAGATGGGATGAGTAGTTATAGTCTTTGTTTTCCAAATTTATTTATTTTTATTTTAAATTTATCTAATTGTAGTTTTTATTAATTGCCTTAGTTCAATCTAAATTTTTAAAGAGTTTAATTTTTATGTACGGTGTAAAGAGTTTTATAGAGTCATTCAATCAGATTCATGTATTTATATTACTTTAGAAGTAATGGATTTGAAAATTAATTGCTTTTGATGATGTGGTAACACCTAATTAAATGCATGTGTAAAACTCTTTTATACCCATGGTGAATGGAAATTAAATTCATTTAAAAAATATAAAAATTTTAAATTTTATTGATTTCACATTGATGCACGTTAATTTATTTTTAAATTTAAAAATTAACAATTTACAATATTACAAATATAATAATATGATAGGATGCTATTAAGAATATTAAAAATAATAACCATAACCATAATAAGAAGTTGAATGGTTGACGTGATTATAGACTTCAAGCCTTGAAATGAGGAAGTTGTAACTCGTTTCCCAAATTTAATTTTTTTTTAATTTTAAATTTATCTAATTGTTGATTTTTGTTTTTTATTGATTGTTTTAGTTCAATTTAAATTTTAAATTTTCTTAGTAAATTAAATACTTTAGTCAAATATTTTTAATTATGAAAAAAAAATTATAAACAGTTATGCTTCTTATTTTTTATTATTATTATTAATATTAGTTTTCTTAGATTGAACTAAGGCAATTAATAAAAGCTACAAGATAAAAAAAAATTGAATTTGAAAAATAAAGATTATAACTATTAAGTTTGAACACCACGTTAATGGCTCATTCCATCGGAATTTGAGGGGGAAAAAAAAAAGTTATAGGATAGAAGGATTGGTTACCTCATCCCTCACTCCAGTTCTCATTTCGCCTGCAAGCTTTTTGCAGCAACATCTCGTCTCTGTTTATGACGAGTTGGAGGCGTAATCCATTTCTTCTACAGTACTGGCAAAATAGTGATGCACATTTAAGGAAAAAAAATAAATTAATCTATTTTTCCTGTGCATTTGAATAAAAAAGTCCTAACTAATGCTGTATTTAGGTTAGTTACATCAAATTAAAGTTATTAATATAATAGCATTTTTGCATGAAAAAACCATAATTATTATAATAAAATAAAAAATATAGTTTTTAAATATCAATTTAACATAATTTGTTATTAATTTTAAACCAAATAGTTTTTTTTTTTGGGTGTCTTTTAAACCAAATAGTTTGTTTAAATATTAAAATTTACTATCATATAAATTTATATTATATATAGTCTAATTTGTTTGAGAGCGTTTTAGTCTAAGTCAAGTCTAGTTAGACTTTTAAATGGGAAAGACCTTGTAGGATGCTACTGACCAGACCCAAAGAAATTTCTATT
>JASCZI010151688.1:1478-32133 GCA_036250425.1 Stylosanthes scabra | reverse complement strand
TATATATATATATATATATATATATATATATATATATATATATATATATATATATATATATATATATAAGAAATATCGGGATTTCTTCAGTCATAATGATATTGTCATATTTGTTCAGCCATTACACTTCACACCAAAATAAGTTATCAAGTTGTAACGTGCACTAAACCCACTTTTGTATTGTGGCGAGTTAAATTAAATTAATTGTAATAGTAAGTCAACTTGCCTTCGTTAAGGACCACATCGAGCGATCCACGTTTCATTTGGTAGGAAAACTAGGGGCCCGAAGCTAAAACCAATGATCTCTCCTAACTCATAAAAAGTCCTAACCCACTGACTCCAATTGCTGATACAAAATATTATTATTTGAATGTGTTCTCCAATCGCATCACATGCATATGCAATGAAGGAATATAGTCATAAACCATGGGCTGGTTCGGTTTTTGCCACAACCATTTTTATATTTCTTTATTCAAATCCTATAGTAATTGTACATGTAGCATCAATTCATAGGCCAGATCAACTATGCATAATAAAATTTTCAAAGTATGCTTAATTTGCTAGCATATTTGATGAATCACTGTAACTCTCTTTAATAATCAAAGCAAAAGCTCAATCATATTTGCAGATATGCTTAAACAGAACCATGTTACATTTCTGTTTTTAATTTCCCATTGTAAACGAAATGACAGAAAATTAAAGGAACACGAGCAGTAATAAGTGGTGCAGAAGATTGAAGGGTGTAACTAAGTTGAAGGAGGTTTGTGGATGAGAAAAGACATGGACTGCATGTGACGGTGATCATCAAAAGCCAAGCATCTTATATATGCATCTGGATATTGCTCTTTGCACTCTTTGATCTCCTTCATTACTTGTGATGAATCAGTGCAACCAAAAAATGGTAGCTTCCAGAGAGTCCAATATCTTCCATCATAGTACCCTGGCATTCTGCTGTTCTCTCTTCTAATATACCCTACCTCATCAAATTCAAGGCAAGGAGTCCATCCTTTCTTGAGCATGTAATCAATCTCCTTTGCAATGGACTCATCTGAAAGTGGGGGCAAGTATGAAAGTGTCTCGAACTTCCTATTATTGATTGGATTCCATGTCTGTTCTCAGAAAAACAATTAGCATAGAAGTTATATGCATGCATGAAAATATATGTATATGAATTCTATTCACCTTCATGCAGTGAGTTTTAGAGCCATTGGAGACTATGTTGTTCTTCTTCTTCCAGCATTCAGTGTTGGTAGTAGTATTAGAGTAAAGATTTGAAGAGTTGGCCTTCAAACCAGCATAGCCAGCCACAGGAAGCAGAGCTGCAAAAGTTCCAGCATACATCTTTGTTTCTCAAACTGAAGGTTGATCTGATCTTGAAGGAGGCACTCAAGTTGTGAAGAAATGAAGAAAGATGATAGTATTAAGTAGAAAGTGGAGAGTTGCATATAAAGCTACAAAATCTAGATCTCATCAACACCCAATAGTAAAATTACATGGTTTTTAGCATAATCTATTACAGTAACTTTTTATTAGATTTAAAGAGTAGCAATTTTATCAACGTTGGGGCGGGGCCCGCCATTGCCAATCCCAGGGGCTGATTGGTTAGAATTTCTGCTATGCTGTGCGGAATGATTCGCCCAACTCTTTTTTTTACTGTTGGCTTTTATTGTGGGTGTGTCCAAAGCGGCAAAACCATAATAATATACCGAAAAGTGTTCATGCATTTACCTCTGAAATTTCTTGCATTTAGGAAATTATGGGTTGGTCAATTGTTTTGTAAACTATAATCTCTAACTATTTTTTTTGGTGACTATAATCTCTAACTATTTATTTTTTGAGGAAAAAAACGTGAAAGAATATAGTTAACAGTGAGAGACCACATTTACAAAACAATTGACCTAAAAAACTTGAGAAGACACCGTGTATCTTTCATCAGTTTCACCTCAGAACTACATATCCACATGCTCTAACATGAATATGTTGGAAAACCATAAAGCATTCTTGCCAACTTTAAAGAAAAGTTTTACAAGAAATTACTCACTTCAAGAATATTCAAAACCAAACATGTTTTCAGTATATTTAAAAAAGAAAAAAAATTCCTTTTGTACAATGAATTGATCTAGCTAAGAGGCAAAAAATACTGACCCTGGTAACAAGCAAAAGTCTATTGTCATTCCATTTCCCAGAGGCAATTATATTGTGGATTGATCGAGTTCTCAAATTGAAAAAAATTATCAATTTGAAACTGTATAATTAAAGTAAAATCTAAATGCGCACATCATCATGTGAATGACAATGCTGCTGAATAAATATATTCGATAACTGTCTAAATGGATGAATATTAGAAATCTTCTAAAGAATTACAGCACCAACCACAACCCTGGAAAGGGATGGTCAATGCCAAAGCTTCATGCAGAATCCTGCAGGTACCACTGAAGTTCTCTTGCTGGATATGCATTCTGTGAAAGTGTCCACAAGTTGCTCAGCAAGAGATGCTGGATCTTCAAGAAATGTGTCTATGTATATTTTCACAATCCTCACTTCTTGTTGGGTTGCTCTTAAGCTATACCAAGTCAGAAACTTCTGCCTGAAATTCTTCTCAATGTGCCCTTCACACTCTAACCATCTAATCACCTTCACATAATACTCAAAATCACGATCTGAAAACCCGTTGGCTGTGCAGCCCTCATCTGGCCTTTCCCCGCTTCTCTTCTTTGACGTGCTCCCGTCTCGTGCCCCTTCCCTCTTCCCGGATCCATTTTCTTGATCTTTGCCACCAGATTTAGATCTCCCATTTCTTCCTGGCCCATCCTTGAGTATTTCCAACTTGCATGGAGTATTAGGTAAGCCTCCTTCTGAGCTAGCTACTAATGGCACACATTCTCTTTCAGTTAACACTGGTGAATTCAACCCATCATCAACACTCATGTCTTCAGTAACTTGTTCCTCCGGTGAATGATTGTTTTCAAGCTTTAGTACATCAGAACCTGGAACTGGGCCAGCTATTCCTGCAGAATGCTGCTTGTCCGACAATGAATCAGCATCAGTGGGAAGTCCTGCTCCACCTTTATTGGAACAGATAATCGCACCACTTGATAAATTTCCAGTAGCAACTTGATCAGAATCCTTGCAATAATTATGATAGTTTTCTAAGCGATTATCAGTCTGGTCGCTATATGGATTGCTGTTATTAGTTTCATCTTCCACTGAAGATGGATTGGAAAGGCTGCTGCAATTGGTTACTGGGCTCTGGCTTCTTTCTGTTGCCGAGCAATTAGGGACTTCATCCTCACCGTGCTCCGTTGAGATATGAACTTCACACATACCTGACTCCCTTGAGTCATTAGAAACAACTTTGAAAGTGTATTCTGTGGCAGGAATAAGATCTCTGATACTGAATCTCCTATTTGGAAGAAGCAAAGTGCAAGTAGGGTCCACAGGGTAATCCTCATCATCAGATTTGCGATGCCAAAAGGTGTAACCAGAAATGTTTTCTCCATGATTTTCAGAACCCAAAACAATAGCAAGAGACGTTGCACTGATGTCTTCAAACCTCACCATGTTTGGAGCAAGTGTATGTGCATCTGGAAGTGGCAAGTAAAATTCAATAATTATCTTTTTGAGGATCTAGACACATCATTAAAATATAATAATCTGCTGACACCTTTACAATGCATAAAAGTACAACAGTAATGTTCATCTAAACATTATTTTGGGTAATTGGTGGAGGTAACAGAAATACCGAAGGGTAGAAGTAGCAATGATATTTTACCGTTAGGTGCTGAGTGATCCCGGTGAGTAGTTGGATTGGGAGACACAGGCGAGACCCTTTTCAAAAGCAGTGAATCAAGAGATTCCAGAGCAGATCCACAGAGTTTCTGAACCTCTGGTCCAGATGAAAGCCTATTCACAATCCCCCTACCAATCTTTGCTGGTGAGCTGGTCAATGGACCCACATCAGGTTCAAGTTTCTTCACTGCTTCATCAACAATTTCATAAAGCTTTTGATACATTTCAGTCCCTTGAAGAAGTCTTTGGCTCAAGGAGACACGGTAACAAAGTATGTCCACACGTCTGGTATCCTTTGCCACTGTCAGTTGTTTTCTCATGCACCTAGATTTAAGAAACAACACCAGTTGAGATTGACCTTAACCTACATATTTTTCAAAATTTAATTCTTCCAGGAACGCAGCATACATTTCATATAATAAAGGAACAAATTTACTATCTGTTGCATTGAACATTTATACTATCTTCATAACGTGAGTAGAATTCATTGGTGACAAAAGAATATTCAACAATTTATCAATTTCTCTCTCACACTCAAACAGATCATACCCAAGTTGCATCGACGAATTTCACTCAATTAAAGTTAAAGAATATTACAAACAAAATAATGCCAGGGTTCTAGCTCCTATATTCATATTCTTTTTAAAAGCCTTTTAAAATTAGCAAGATAAAGAAGAGGAGGAAGAGGGCAGGGGAGAGGGTGGAGAGAAAAGAAAAAGTACTTCCACTTGCACTATGACTCATTTCATTTGGTAAGATGGACGCTTAGCATGGCTACCACGAGCAAATGAATTGTAAAAAAATCAAGGCTCAACATGGTCCAAGTAGATTTTTCAATCAAGAAGATTCATTTCCGTCCAAGACAGAGAGTCCAATCGGGAGGGGTGATGATGCACAAAATGTTAATTAAAAGAGTTTGTCATCTAAAATACTTACGAAAATATATAATATATAAATCATGTAATTACCCGAGTAAATCATTTACTTTCCCACAAGAGACACAATAGAAGCTTCCATCAAGCTTGGGACGTTCACTATCTTTGCCAATTCCAGAATCAACATGTTTTATAGCACACTCGAGGTGGCATGACAAGCCACATGAAACGCCAGGAAAAGGTGACTCAGAGCTGCATATTAACCACAGGCTAGGATCCTTGTTGTCGTCATATTGATGACAAATGCAGCATGAACACCGTTTGCAGAATTTATCAGCTGGATTCAGCGCAGCTTTGCAAGCTGAGTTTTTGCAGCATGTGACGCTACCCACATCACCACCATTATTAACTGGAACATTGGTTGCAGGCACCGGCAATCGAGACGGATTCTCAGTTTTTCTCTGCCTTTTGGCAGGTTTCTGACCATTTGCAGGAGAAGATTGCTGTGGTTCAGAGTCTGTGGCAGTTTCTTGCCCCGCAGATTTCTTTTCAGAAACAATTTTTAGAAGGTTCTCTATAATTTTCAACTTCGTCAACCCAGTATACTTCCTTTCTTTCCCCATCTCTGCACACAAGATTTGCAAAATTTCTTGACGGCTCCATGACTGTAGCATCTCGGATGCACCATGAGACCACTTGGACAATTCATATACAAGTTCTCTTTTTTCCTCCATACTCAGCTTACTACATTTAGAAGGATCTAGCACCAAGCCTAGGATCAAGGAAAATGAGGAATACGTCACTAAGTTACAAGACAATGCAATATGTTTTCACTTTAAAACTCAACATGTAAGAAAACAGGGCAGTAACTTGTATTCATGCAACACATTGTCATCAAGGAAATGTAAACTTTAGGAGATAGCAACCAGAATAGTTAATCCTTTTTTATGCAACTATAATTAAGTTATTGCTTTTTCTGCACATGTTAAGGGCCAAATTTTATTAACAATATAAAATATTGTCAACTTAAAAGTATACCCAAGAGCAAGTAACCGTAATAAAACTAGAGTATTCATCACAAGGACGTTCCAACTACTTAAATATTGAGAAAGAGAACCCTAATAATAGAGTGATTAGGTCAGCCAATTTGGCAATTGGACTTAACTTGGTTTGACTTTTATAATAGGTGACTCCATGATCTCTTAAGAGACAACAGAAAGATCAGTTAATTTAGTGGCAGCTGGCACATCGCACCTGATATAACATATAAGTAACTCGATTTAACAAAAACAAAAGTATGTTTCAACAACACTCCCTCTGTCCCCTCATAATGCATCAATATAATATTTTTGCACCGCTCTGTCTATGAACTGTATGGCCCAAAATGCAGGTAACAGCTCAGCAATCAAATGCTATATAGTACAGTCTTTTAACCCAAAAGCCAAAATCACCACTAAATAAAACAAATAAAAGTATGAATTTTTTTTTTTTTTACCAAAACAGAATAAAAAGAAATTCAAGAGCTGATTGCTAATTTTCAATAATTAAAAAAAAAAAAAAAGAAACTCCTCTCTTAAATTTAGCATATATATATGAAAAATTAAAAAGTTGATAACTAAATACAGAGGGGGCAGGCATGAAGAGATCACAGCAAAATAATTCAACAACCAGAAAAATAAAATACATATTAAAATTAAAAAAAAAAACGTCAAAATGCTAAAAACACCATACAGATTAATCAAGAGATGGGATCGTTAAGTTATCTAAGAAGATTAGCTGAAACAGATGAATTTAGAGGCAAAGCTTGCAAATTGAACAAAGAAGTTACCCTCAATATTCGAATCCGCAGCCATAGCTATGCAGCAAGAAAGAATCACTCATCCCACTGCATTACCACAAAAATATTACTGAATCTGCGCAACACAAAATTCGACAAAAGAAATCTGCATCAGGAAACAAAATCAACAGCAAGAAAAGATTACAAATTTAAGAAAAAACAAGAATACGCCCAAAATAATTTTTTATTAAAAAAAAAGGACGAGAGAGAGAGAGAGATTGAAAGGGAAATGGAATAAGAAATACCAATAGGAGAGAGAGATGGTTTGAATTGTGGAAGAGAAAAGGAATCCATTAAACTGGTTGTCACTCGCTTTCTTTCTCTCTCTGAAGGGATTCGAGGTGGTGGTGGTGGTGGTGGTGGAGAAGACCTTGGTTCTAGAGAGAGAGAGAGAGAAAAGAAAGAAGAGTGAGATACAAAAAAGCGTTGTGGTTGTTGGATAGAGAAAAATAAAAGAAAGAAAATATATATAAATATGAAGAAATAAAAAAAGCGGCTGCATGCTATGCTATGCTGTTGCTGTTGGTGTTGCTCACTCTCCATTCTACAAATCAGCGTTCTTTTTTCTGCTTCGTATTTGGAATAGTCTTTGGTCTATCTTCCTGATTTTACCGAAATAGCCCTAGCGCTCGTCCCATGATATGTTAATATCTTACTGCATTTATTTTTTGGAGTCTTGCGCTTCCCTGTATCAACCACATACACCATATCTCATCAATTCTTGATATATCTTACCTAGTTTTTTTAATTATCCCATTGGAAATTTGCTTTTATTTGTGGGAAAAATATCTACAAGTTTTAAGAGGATGAAATTAGTTTATGATATTTTATATTTTATTTAAAAGATAGATGACAAATATTTAACAAAATATTATTCAATAATCAATTTAAGTTCATTTTCATTCATCACATTAGAAGAAAAAAAATAATATTTTAATTACTCTTAAATTAAAATAGTAAAATTAAAAAATTATAAATTTAAAAATAATTAAAATGTTATTTTATAATTTTCTAAATTATTTTATTTTAGAAGCTTTTTTCCTTCATTAACATGTTAAGAAAACAAGATTTTGGGTGGCATGCTTGGCTGTGCAATATGTCCTTGGAGGATAAATTACCAAACATATATGAGATCTTCTTGCAAATTAAAAGGATTTTCTTGTGTGTGATTGTGGGCCAATATGGCATATATATATGAGTTTCTTTGAGAGAGATCAGTGATCATAGTTAGAGTAATTTCTCCGATTTAACCTATTATTTTACCATATTCTCTTGTAATAATAATAATAAGTATATATGTGCTGTACATGTCATGCTTTTTCTTTTTATATTGGCGACATGTAATGTATATTTAACTGCCCAGTAAAAGGATCTGCATGTGCTAAGCAGAATAAATCTGTTAATATTAGATGTAATAAACTAGCTAGTTACTAGCCTATTTTTTATATTCTATAGCCTATACTACTTTTGTAAATAACAGTGATGAAATTAATTTGTTGTGGCAGATACTACAAAAATAGGAAAAAGTGATGATGGAGGGGCAAAAGTGTCCATGGCAAGGGTGGTGGCCATTGGATAAGGAGAGTTAAAAAATTGTTGGTGGGGGCAATGAAGCACACATGTGAGATAAGAATCAGCAGAGGGACAAGATCGTCAATTCGCTCACTAGGTGTAAGGTGTCCCACAAATTGCTGCAGGAGACGATGCAATGAATAAAAGTGTGTACCATATTTATGCATGAAAACTTTTCAAGGTGGTTCACACTTCATACTTCACACTATTTCTTTTTCTAATATTTAATTATGGAACAATGATGACGTTAGGAAGCCAATAACTAAGTTATCATCCAAAATTTATATAAGTTATTATTCATAATTCATATATTAAAATTTAAGTTATCATCCAAAATTTATATGAGTTATCATCCATAACTATGTTGATTTTCTATTGATCACAAGCTCTCTAGTCTTTTTCTTAATTATTTTATTTATTATATCACTTTTTTTACAGATTAGTGCATAAAAAATAAATATTTTAATTTAAACGTCATTCTAATACAGTAAGTAACAATGAATTTGATGAAGTTTATGATTAGCTGATTATTTGATTAAAGTTTGTTCACATGTTATTTCTTAAAAAAATTATGTACACACTAAAAATTAGTTGTTATTTTTAACATATATTTGCATTTTAGTATATATTATGTAAACTACTTGCAATGATTGTATTTTTTTCACTTCCTCTATATTTTACAATAATAATTTCAAAAAAGATAATTAAATATAACAAATTATTAGAAGTCTCACGTCGATGAAATTATCCTTAAATATTTATAAGTGAAAGCCATTATGGAGGAAGAGTAAAATGTAGTAGAATGCAATAACAAAGGACACATGAACATGATTTTACAACCAATAAAAGTAGTTGATAATAAAATAACTTAGGAATTGAGGTTATGGCTACGTGTCAGGGTGCAAGGGTTTATGAGATTTGTAAAACATTGAATGATAGATATAAAACGATCGTGGAGCGTTGTGAATGGTCAAACAAAAAAGATAGAAGAGAAAGAAAAGATAAAGGTAGGATAATATAGTTGAAATGAAAATGATATATGCCTAATAATTAAATAAATAATTAACGATCTTAGGGGATAAGGAGGTGCATTAGGATGGCGCCGACGAAACCAAATCAAAACCTATAAAAAGTACAAATAATGCCTCCAAAAACATTGTTTGCTTGTTGAATCATCACGCTAATGACTAATAATCTGGCTAAGACTTCTCAATGTGAAAACCATCAATTTTCATTGTTATGTTTTTTTGTATCATCAGCATCATCAAGATTTTGTTTTATCTTCAAGTAGTGCTTGATTTCACGGAAGTTAATAAAGAAAATAATTTGTGTGACATGTGTTATATTATAAATACAACTTGTATTTATACGGAGTCGTGACGAATTAATATGATATTGAAAAATTATTCAGCATTTTTAGTCGTAAATTTTACTGTTATATCACGGCCGGATAATTTTCTTATAATATTTTGTATTGAATGTATTATGTATATGCATACAAGTTTGGAGTTTCAAGTGATAAAATAAAATAAAATTTTTGCATAAGCATGAGTGCTCATAAGAAGATATATATTATTTGGAATGTCAAATCAACACCTAAAAAAGTTGACTATAACGGATGTGATTGGTTCATATAATAAACAGTTCAATGCAGGGGTTGTTTTGTTTCAGATCCGGGTTTTAATTTCTTTGTTCGGTGGTTATCTAACCTAGCCTACCCTCTCTATATCTGAATTTATTACATTTTACTAGGATATAACAAAAATTAATTAATTAATCAAAATTTTATATACTTGTAAATTTAAAAGTAAAAATATATATATTTAAAAATTATCTTTTATGTTATTGTTTCTTTCCATTCACTAAATTTCTATACATTCAAAATATATTATTTTTACAATAATGAGTTTTATTTAATATAATGATAATATAGTTATTCAATTAAATTTATATATTTATATCATTTTATATATTATTTATTATTGTGAAAACTAAATTTTATAATAATTTTAAAAATATGTGATGAGAAGAGTAAAATATAATAAATTTAATTTTTAATATCAGAAATAAGTGTTCATATGAGTTTATAAAAGAAAATTATCAAAATAGATGTGACGTCATTATTTTTATTTTTTTTATGTATTATTATATACATATTTTTTAACATTGCTACCGCAGAAACTAACTAGCCAAAGATGTACCGTAATAAATGTGCCCCATGACCCATGTGCTGCTGATAAATCTCCAATAACAACTCGCATAATGCTACAGATTTTACGTTATGAGTCGTTACGAATTAATAACTAAGTTATCATTAAAATTTATATAAATTATCATCCGTAATTATTATTGGCTCCCTATTAACCATAATACATTGATTCTCTAATTTTTTCTTATTTTAAATTAAAATTATATATAGTATACTTATTAAGTAGTGCTGCCTTACTTCTTTATTGCTTCTAGTAGTTTACTATATCTAAACTCGTTTAGTTCTTCCAATTAGTATGTACTTAATAATAATAATCCCAAATGTAGGCAGAGTGAGTTACCTAGCTATCAAATGGCCATAGTAAATTAGTAACAGAAAACAGTTGAAAGAGGAAACTTCCATACATGTATCATTTAATGTCTCCTTTATTATTAGCTGAATTTGTTTTTCTGTTGATTTTTATAAGTTTAATTTGTATTTAAAAAATAAAATTTATGTTGCGTGGGTTCAATAAGTAGCGTTTCGTTGTTCTAACTGTGCATGTAATTGCAAGTGAAGAAACTACTGTAATAAGGAAAAGCAAAATTCTACATGCTGGTGTGTGGTAGCAGCAAAGTTGTTAGCAAAATCAAGTGTTAGACAGATCTAGATCTCAGTAAAAGCCCAACTCATTGTCTATTCAAACTTTCGCACCTTTTTCCTTTTTTTTTCCCTAGCTATCTCATTTTCCTGAAAATTAAATAATGTTATGTTTAACACTTTAACAAAAACGTTAGACTTATCAATACTATGTTAGCAATCAACTTGGGTCGGTCTAGTCGTCAATTTACTAATTCGTTTAGTGTCGGAGTTTAAAATTCATTTTGTGCATGTAACAATTCATTGGTCTGCAGCACACTCTTAGATTTACTCAGATTAGATTGAAGAATACAATGAAAAAAAAAAAACAATAAATAAATAACATTGTGTTAGCTCAAATGAAAATCGTTCAAATTATCAATATGAGATAGAATAAGAAATTTTTTTTAAAATAAGAGACTCAAACATTTTAAATTCTATAACTAATTAATAAATTAAGAAAAACTATATATAAAAGAAGTAAATTAAAATATTTATTTAAAAAAGCATAAGATAAAACAAAGAAGGCATTATTATTGTTTGGACCCTCATGGTTATACAAGTTATCCCTCTCTTATCATATTTTTTGATTGTCAATCATGAGTTCCGAACAATCCGCCTAACCCCACATACACTACCTCTCTTTCCATTCTATAATAATAATCATGGATCAAATAAAGTCTTTATATATTTTGCATATTAAATGGCCAAACAGGAAATCGTCTTATCAGAAAGTATTGCAATCATAATTCTAATGCCATGTGTATTAGTTTAACTGTGTTATATCATCATTAAACAAAAATTAGTAACTTCATGTAAAATAAGAAAATAAAAAATGTCTACAAACTCTTCCAATCAAAAGCCCCGATGCTACTCGTAAATCGTAATCCTCGCATATTGCTTTTAAATAAAAAAGCCCCAATCATAATCATCTCACGAGCCTATAGTGGACATGCCAACTATATTTAATTACATAATAAAAATATTAATGAGTACGATAAAAGCACCAGCAATATATAATATATATTAAATATAAAAATTTTATATTTAATATATATTATATATTAATAATTAATTTTAATGTATAAATAAAATTATTAAAAAAGCAATACACTATTGGGAGATTATTAAGCATTGAATAAAGCAGAATCTTTAACTAACGATAACCATATTTTTCTCTAAATTAATAAAAAGTATATAAATATTTTTTATTTATCTTATACTAACTTCATTTCTTTTAAATCTTAAAAAATTAAATTCTATAACCATTATTATTGTCCAGTAAGACAGTAACAGTAACAAGTGAATGTGTAAATAAAACAAATTTATTGCGGCAGTTGAGCCAATTCCATATACTGTATGTACTTTTTGTTGGTGATGATAGAGTTCGGTTTGTGCAGTGCTAAACGAAAAAAAAATTAAGTAAATTCCAGCTACCGTTTTTTGTCTCCACATTAATTTTTTCCTTCGCAATCCTTCTTATGGTTGAATAATCATCATGGTGTAACACAGCCGACAATATCATATATTATTTTCTGGTTTTTGTTTTTATGATTTATTCTAAAAAAATGTTCTCAAAAATAGAAAACAATAAACTAAAAATACATCCTTAGTTTTTTTTTGCTTTTTAGGAAAGAATATGCAGAAAAAGGTTGAGATGCTCGTGAATTTTAACTGATATTTCCTATTATAATATTAATAATAATATTGAATAAACATAATTAAAGAAGAAAAATATATATATCATAAGTAATCTCTGTTCTATAATTATTTAAACAAACGTATATATTCATGTGAATTAGTCCTCGATCGATGGGTGTTTTGTCGTCCATTTCATGAATGAGGTTAAGGACTAATTTGTACGAAATCAACATCAAGGTTCTTTAATTATTTAATCTGTTCCAAGTCTTATACCCAATTAATGATAAATAATTAAATTAAATAGTAAAATGCATTCACATATATTAATTCGTGAATGCAGGACAGCAAGAGAGTAGTTTAGGAGCACCGAAAAAAAAAAATGAATGTGGGGTATGCCAATGCCACATGGGTGTACAAGATCACTCTATCATTTCCATTTGTACTGTTGCTAAATAAAATTACCAACATAATTACCATCATATTAGCTTTTAATTTAATATTAATGATGACAGAAAAAGCAAGAACTGCTTTTTTGGTTTTCAGTGATAACCACCACGATGATGTTCTTTCTTTTATTTTTTCTTTCTTGCTTGATTCGACCCAGACAAGCATGCATACATATACAAATTGGCAATAATCCAATGTTTGATTGGACGAAACATAATTATATATATAAACTTAGCAAATAAAAATGCTTCATAATAAGCTTGCTACTTAATTGGACCTAGCTAGTTCATCTTTATATTATGTGCCATATGTATGGAGCTTCAATTATTTTTTTAATTATTCTAATTATTATTCCATTAAGCATAGTTACCAACTTATTATTGGTCCATCCCACAAGGCCACTTGCACGTTGCAAATTGAAAAAGGATAGCATAAGAATAATTGGACGTATCAATATTCAATATATAGTAGTAGTGTGTGAAATACTTGGTGGTATCTTTGAACAGATCTAATGTTGTAGAGCATCTTATCTATATCATATAAAATTGACTCATATCTGCTTTCAATTACTCAAATTTTCGTCAGTTTCGTGGCTATTGATTGATATAGCGAGATATTTTCTTTGAATTAGGGCACAACATTTTCTATCCATATATATACAATAAAAATGGGGTTTGATTATTCTCCACAATTGGCAGAGTAAAATGAGTGCTATATATATAGGATCAGATTCATACATAATATATTGGTGCTAGAAATAGAATAAGGTCAAAAAGGTGTATTTGTTGATTGATGCCAACAACACAATAAGCCAATCACGTGAATTATGTATGCTATAGATGCACAGTATTGTCAATATCATACTTATCTCTGATCTTAAACAGTGCTATTTTTCTCTTCTTTATTACCTTATGTCTCACTGTAAAACGTTATTTTCTGGTTCTGCAACAATTTTGGGACTATAAATAGGACTACTTAATTGAACAAAGTTTAGGATACAAGTTTCGACTTTCAATTCCAATCATCAAAGAAGCTTCTTTTCTTCAAATTATAACAGTAACCAATTGATTCCTGTTGCAGATTTCAAGCTGTTCATTCCTCCTTCTTCATGTCTTTTATTTCTTTCTTTCTTCTTTTTTTTTGGTTAACTTCTTTCTTTGTTTTTTGTTTCAGCATAAGCTGTTCACCCATTAATTTGAACCCAATAAGAGTTTTTTAAAGTGCTAAGCTTGGGTTTAGTCCAATAAAGTTAATTAGACCATTGCTCTCGAAAGAAAATATTTTTGGACGGCATAACAATATATTTTGGTGTAGGATGAAATTAAATTCTCTCATGACAAAAAACAAAAATTAAATTATTATTACAGCTTGGGCCGTCTTCTACTTTTTGTATTGGGCCGTTTTCTACAAAAATATGGGCTTTATGTTGGACCGTTTGGTTTGATTCACTGCCAAGAGGTGCTTACTTTAATTGGGCCATTTTGGGCTTGTATGGGCCTTGTAATTAACTCCAATATTACATTATTAATGTTTGTTTTCCAGCCCAAAAATTAATGTTGCTTAGGCTAAGAAATTTAAGTTATAAATAATTCAGCTCCTTAATTAGTATCTCGTCTTCTTGAGATTGTTTACTTTCAATTCTGTGGGTAATACCCTATTCTTTTATGCTAGTTATCCGATGGACCAATGTATAGTTTTTTTTTTTTTTTTTTAAGAGAGTATATCACAGGCCCAGACTAATTCCTTATACCTTATAGAATGCCTCTTTCGGAGATTTGACGTGATCACATCCTCTTCTACATACATGCTGCCACAAGGTTTAAACTCGGAACTAAACACTTAAGCAACTCAAGTTACGGGTACGTGGTTGTATAGTTTTTTTTTTTTTAATCAATAATGATATACCCTAGCACCCATTTTTAAAAAAATAAAAATTAAATAAGCAAAACGGAGAGCATGATACAGGCAATCTAACTCTGACATTTAAACCGCACGCTTTTGCCGGAGAAGTGTTGTCAGAAAAACACGTGAGGCTTCATCAAATTATGATTATCACAAATGTTAACAAATCATCATTATTATAAATAATAATTGGGACTACAAATACATTAATCATAAGTAATTCAAAAATAAGAGGAACTTAGATTTATTGAAGCTGTGGTGTCCTTGATCCCAGGACTTGAAAGGCAGAAAGCAAAATTATTATTATAGTAGTACTAGTAGGGGGACTTTCATCATTATATTAACACAAAAAGGAAAATAAATCAATCAAATAAATAAATAAATAGTTGGTTTGGTTCCTAGCTAAGATACTCTCTTTTTATTTCAGGTTTCAGTCAAACGTACTCATCACCAACCTAGAGGCAAGGAATTTTAATTTTTTTATAAATATTAAAAAAAATCAAAGATATGACGTGTTCTTCATAAAATAATTAGTGTTAAATCTATGCGAATATTTTAAAAAAGGGTTAAGGTGGGTTTTGTATGATCCTATGGCCGACATAAGTTGCTTGTTGGGAAAACATATGGGGTACGTAGTAGATTGTGACTTAACTCAAGCAAAAGAAAAAGCAAAAATAAAATAAAAATAAGGTATCACAAATAAAGAAAACAGAAAATGAGGTCCCCCACACACAAATTTAACAAACAAAAGGGAAAGAAAAAGAAAGGTGGGAGCTTTTTGCAGTTTTATACATTTGACTATCATTTTGTTCCATTTCGAACTTTAGCCTTTTCGAGATATATAGCATGTGCCTCTCAACTTGCTTTGAACGCTAAATTCGTTCTAATCACCTAAAATAATTACTAATTACATGCATATTATTATTAACATATCTAATCGTAGCTTTTCTCTCATTAAGTTTCACACCTACTATGCTCAACTTTATTAGGCGCATACATTATTATACGCTTATTAGGGCTTTCACATTATTGTATAAATTATTGTATGGTTTTCACCCGAAAAAATGAAGGCTGCATTAGCTGAATGAAAAACATTAGAGAGCCAATACATTAGGATTAATAGGGAGTAAACACATGATAACTCATATAAATTTTGGATGATAACTTAATCTTACATATATGAGTTATGGATTCTTAAGTGAACATACCATCAAGAACGACCTTAATTAATTATTGAAGGCAACACATGCACAAGACTTTCATATTGCTATAGCTCCAACCTAGCCTCTACTCTACTCTACTCCCTATATGCTCAAATAATGTAGTTAGAGATCCATAGAGTAATAATTTTGAAGGAACAAATATTGACGCGAAATAATGGCAAATGAAATGGTATGATAAAATTTAACGACATTGACTAGATGATACAATTAGGGTTAATTTGTGAGCATATTATGTTTGGATTATAGATAAAGAATAAAACAAAATTTATATCAAAATAGATATATATGCTTGGCATTTTTGGTGAAGCCTGTTTGAATCAGAACTACTGAGACGATCAAATCATTGAAATAATATTCTTTGTCTGTCTTTTGGTTATGGTTTTGGATGTAAAACGAAAGATGCAAGGCAGAATAATGTATATGCATGGTCAAATAGATGAAGGGGCTTGAATTAATGTTGGACTTTGTCGGAGGAAACAATTTCATATATATTATTTGTCCATGCAGCTAGCTTCATTCCATTTTCAGTACTTTGGTACTTCATTCAATTCTATCATATTCATATTCATAGTGCCTTCTTCCTTATGACAAAAAGATGCAATTTTGGTCAAAGATGAGGCCTTGGTGGGGAACCATCTAATAAGCGCCGAAAGGTACATGTGGTTTAATATGAGACAAGAAAAGACATTTTCTTTTCTTTTTTTTTTTTGTTGGGGGATCCTTTCCTTCATTCTAGTTTCTATTCCCTCCTTTTTCTGTTTAAATTTTGGAGCTAAGTCTCTAAACTAATAATTCCAGTTGTAATAAACTAGCTA
The DNA here is from genome assembly GCA_036250425.1 of Stylosanthes scabra. Lineage (NCBI taxonomy): Eukaryota > Viridiplantae > Streptophyta > Magnoliopsida > Fabales > Fabaceae > Stylosanthes > Stylosanthes scabra. The sequence continues at coordinate 15,205 of JASCZI010151688.1, read as the reverse complement.
GATTGAAAGAGGAGGGACCAGCTAGAAAAGTTGAAAGCACTTAACAATACAAATATATAATCTATCTATCTATGGTTTTTGTTTTCTGTCCTATGTGTATGATGATGATTTCTACTAGCTACTCAACACTGTTTTTTTCTTTAGCTTTTGGATTTGGATTATCCAACTTTTGGTCAAAATCTTAGCTCCCTAATAATTAATGGCCCGTGTGAGATTACCTTTTTCATGTAAATAGTACTGAAACCATATCATCTACCCATTTTGTGTTATTAGCATAGCCATCAATTATATTATGGACATTGACCATAACATCATCAAGTTATGTTATATAGCTAATTAAGAGCTTGTAATTGCATTTCACACATTATGCTCAAATGTGAATCACGAGAAATAGAGAATGAGTTTGAAATCCATCATCTCGAGTCAGGAACTTTCAAACCTATTTGCATACCAAAATCAATTATCATGTATTTAAACATGAAAAAATATATAATATTTTATGTATTATATATTAATATCTGATTTTAATGTAAGAATAGCGTAACTCAAACTTAATATATATATCTGCAAATTTCCACCACCAACACGTGAATGTGACCCTCCCTCTCTTCTCATTTAGTTAGTTTATTAATTTTGGAAGTGGCATGCACCATTCCAAGAATATCGGTACATAGTATTGATGAGTCCTTTCACAAAGATGGAAATTTGATAGATGCAGAAGAGAGAAAAGAAAAAGATGATAGAGGGGGGAATTACAAAAGCATTTTTTTTTTGCCATTATACTCATAAATCATCGTCATGTCAGTATATTAACAAGGAGGGTACTACGAAAAAAGCTAGCTAAAGGCGAAAACGATTTAAAGAAAATGCAAAGACATAAAGAAAGAAAGAAAGTGTGTTAGTAGAGACTAGTGTCAGCTAACAAGTTATAGCGAGAATTATGATTCGTCAGTACTAATAACTCCCAGCAACTCTATAGATTTCTTCTTGTCCTTCTTGCTTTTCTTTCTTTCTTTCAATCTAGGAAACACCATCACCACCACTGTCCTTTAATTTGCAGGATTTCATCATTATGCACAGATTCTCATCTTCATTTACCTCTCCATTGCATGAGCTCATTCCATTCCGAATATTGGCGTTTGAAAGAGACTTGGTTTTGCATGAGATTGGAATGTGTGCAGTGTTGGCCCAATCCAATTCTCATAACTAGTGTTACTATTTAAGGAAAATATTGGTGTTGCCATTGGGATTGAAGAAGATCCACCACCCGAAGATGATGATGATGAACCACCACTCTGCTGCTGGCTCACGTAGATCCCTCCTGCATTGAAGTATGCCTCCGTTGTAGAAGGAGCAGAATTGAAGTCCATCAAAGAGGGTGGTGATGGTGGTGGTGCAATTACTGTGGTGGTAGTGTTATTATTGGAGTAGCCAAGGATGGACCAGTAATCAGGTGAAGGGTCCTGTTTGATGGGAACAGCGAAGCTGAGGGTGGAGGTTGAAGGTGGTTGATGAGTGTCACGGTCATCAGAGTGATTTGAAAGAGAATCATTGTTGGAGTTCTTGTTGTTCTTTGTTGATAATCCACCGATGGGAAGAGTGCTGTTAGCAATGCTCTTCACATCGTAGCGACTCATGTCAAAGTTGGTAACCGCATTCAGTCCTCTGAATTTGATTGCTGCGATGTCGTACGCCTCTGCAGCTTCTTCTTGCGTGCCTGTTCATCCATTTTAATTTATTTTAGCCATCAATATTAATAAGTGTTGGTTAAAGTATGATGTTAAACTATAAATTAAGGTATAGAGAGTTGATGGCTAAAAGTAATAATTAAATAAATTAAAATCGATGTCATCTGACATTTTTCTAATAATAATAATTTGATGAGTTATGAGTACTGACTGAAAGTGCCAAGGTAGAGGTCTTTGTTTCCGGCAACTCTGCCTATTCTTGCCTGCCATCGCCCATGCTGGTGATGCCTAAAACAACGCATGCAATTTCATTCTTTTTTATTATCACTTTCTCAGAACAAGTTATATGCAAAATGCCAAAACCAATTGACATATATAGATATCTTATTATTATACCTGGTCACTCCTCTGTATATAGATGCCCCCCTAGAGAACCCACTGCTCTTCCTATTAACAACATAAATAAATTACGTGTCATAAATAATAAAGAAGATAAAGTTATGTCCTAACTTAAAAAGGAAAAATGTGAATTTTTATTATATTACCCTACTTATTTAATTACCTTCTAAGAGAAGCAACAAACTCTTGCCTTGTCATGTTCTTCATTTCCTCTAGCTCCTTCTCATAGTTGGAAACCTGCAAAAGAGAAACATACATATAAAAATTATTAAATAAGGAAAAAGAAATGAAAGGGGATCCTTAATTAACCTTAATTATAGAGAGTAAAGTAGTTAATTACCGGAAAGTTGGTGGTGGTGGTTGGACCCCAGTACTTGAGAGCAGCGAGATCATAAGCTCTGGCCGCTTTCTCTTCCTTGTCATAGCCACCTACATTTTATTATTAGACAAAAATGATTAAAAACATGACAAGAATCTGAATCTCAATATAAGAATGAAGCAAAATACTTCAAATCCATGATCATGTGATAAGAGATCCAGGGTGGGGGAATATACTTGAGCACAGTAGTAAAGTATAAATCAAAATGAAATGATGTGGTCAAAGTAATTAAAAAAGAAAAGGAACTCACCCAAATAAACTGATGAGAAGTGAAAGGCATAATGAGGAACAGGAATCCACGGTCAGCAATCATTCGCCACGGAAAAGAAACAAACAAAAACAAAACCAAAACCACAACACAGTCAGAATCTTCACCACAACTAACCAACCCTTCCGCTCAGACTAGAAAATAGTATGTTACTATTTAGCAACAATGATAATCATCATGACTCATGAAGCTACTCAAATTACACCATTTCGTTAATTTCTTGTACTTAATTAATTTATCACATCTCAAATAAAACGAGGTTAAGCTAATTAAAACTTGAAACCCTAGGAGCTAGACATATATATGGATAAAATTAAAAGGAAGATGATGAATTTAATTATGAAGAAGATGAAATAATAATAATAATAATAATAATAATAATAATAATAATAATACCTTGTCTTCCTTTCCTACTTTGTCCTTCCCTTCTGCAGCTGTTATCCCATAGATGAGCTTCATATCTCCCAGTCCATCTATGTCTGATAATAACCAACATTAATATTGATAAATAACATTTCTTTCTTTTTTATTTGAATAAAAGAAATATGAAAAATGAATAAACCTTGTGACTCCGCGGTAGATGGAGGTGCGTTGTCCGAAGGTGTCAACACTTTTCTTTGGAGAAGCCTTCTGAATAGCTACTTCAACGCCACTTCCTGCTTCAGGGAAGCACGCTGCTATCGTGGTCTTCAGTTCACTGTCGTATACGACGCCGTTGTTGTCGGTGGACAGCTGAGCAAGCTGCTGCTGAGGCGGTGCACATACTGTGGCGATTACTGCAGTTGCTGAGGAGGCGCCAAGGAAATCCTCGAACTTTGGCCCCCCGGTGAATATGGAGAGGTTAGTTGGTCGTCCAGCGGCGGCGGCGTCAGTTGGCTCCGGCGATGCATGGATATGTTTAGCGGTTGGTGTAAGGGTGAGAGAAGGAGTGGGGGTGGAATAGGTGAAGGAGGGGTGGAAGAGGGAGAGAGGAGAGGAAGAAGAGTGATGAGAAGAGGGAGAGAAGTGGTTGGAGAGAGAGAAAGGAAGGGAAAGAGGCGGTGATGGTGAAGAAGACGAGGAAGAATCCATATTACTTAATTAGTTTGTTTGGGAGTGGTGAAAGAGAGAGAGATGAAGGAGAGAATTCGAAGTTGGTGTCTTTGGAAACTGCGACGATCGTTTATATTACTTGTTACAATCTAGAGAGAGAGAGAGAGAATGAGAGGTTGAAGAAGAAGAAGCATGAGATTATGACACAGATATAGAGAGACACTCAGACTCACAGTGAGGCAGGCAGGCAGGCAGGCTCGTTAGGGTTACACGAAAAACGAGGGTGTCTATCTCAAATAATATATATTCTTTTATTTTCTCTTCAAATAGATAAAAAGGGATGGATGTGAAAATAATCAAATATATGTGTATGAATGCACAATGGTGAATGCCTATGCCAATTGCCAATGCATGTCCACTCCTTTTCACATCCTTTAATTTATAACTTACCCTAAACCCCAACAACCATTTCATTTTTTTTTACAAATATTCATATTTTGCTTCCACAATTCTATAATAATATTAGAAAAATGTTACGTGACCATAATTTTAATTTATTTTAGTCATTATTCAATCATTATGTCTAATTTAAAGTGTTATTATATAATATTAAAATATAATTTAAAGGTGTTGAGAATTGATGGCTAAAAATGATGGCCAAAATCAGTATATGTAATATTTTTCATAATGTTTATAAAGCTATTTGCCGATAAAATTTTTTATTTAAACTATAAGGGTTTTTCTTTTAAAGGGGCGTAAACTATAAGGCTGCGTTTGGGAGAGAGGTTGAGACTGAGAGACTAAGACTAGAGAACTGAGACTGAGAGACTGAGACTAAAATAGGTTTGTGTATTGTATTTGGTTTAAAATGAATTAGAGATAGAGACTGAGAGATAGAGATTAAACTAAGTTGATGGAGTAGAAATAAAAGTTAATATTGGAAACTATAATGTTAATGGAGGATATTTAAGTAAAAAAATATTATTAAAGTTTCAGTCCCAGTCTTCAGTCTCCCAGTCCCTTCAATTTTGAAGTACTGAAAATACTGAAATTCTGAGGACTGAAACTAAAATTTTAGTTCCAGTCTCTATAAATCAAACACAATACTCAATTTCAATCTCCCAGTCTCAGTATCAAGATTAAACGCAGCTTAAAGGGTTTTGGTTAAGGCTATATATGTGTTTTTTAAAATTATATTATTTACTTCTTTCTTTTTAGCTTTTATTTTGATAAAAATATCTTCACTAGTACTTTGTTCCAATGATTTATATAATACTGTTACATAAACTATTACAGACAAATTTATACTTGAAATGTATTCAACTACATATGATATATAAAGTTTCTATATATGAAAAACAAAAAAATGGCTAAAATTTTAAATACCATGAATATGTGTCCATCTAATAATCAATGACACTAGATTAGATTCTATGAAAGTTAAAGTAGATGATGAGTATTATGAGATATTTTTTCCCCTAGCTATAACATAACTAGAAATTTTATTTCAGAAAAAAAAAGAGAAAATTATTCATCAATCTCCTTTTGGCTAATGTGACGTTGCAAAAAATGAGACATAACAATTAAAAAAGGTTCAGGAATACGTATCACAAGTCATAATGTCAAAGCAATATAATTCATATATATTATTTAGTTATACTAGTAATAATTTATAGTTGAATATGTTTAAAGTGGGGAAAGAGGGAGATAAAGGGTTGGAACATAAGAAGGCAAGGTGGAAAGTGTTTATAGGGAGAAGAGGCGGTAGCACCCTCTCTCCCTTTAATTTAATTTGCAAAGATTAGAAAGCCATTGCTTTTGGATACCGACAAACTATCACTCAGTTTTTTAGATACAATACGCAATGCAAGTATGGGTGCATCACACTTTCTATGCCTCAATTAATTTTAGATTCAAATATTTACATTAAGAAGTTTGCAATATTATATACATAAGAATAAATACAAATGATACCGTGAGTGTCATTTTTCTTTTCTTTTTTATTACTCTTTGCTTGCTATATTTTGATCCCTTTTTCTTTTCTTTGACTCTTAAAAGATTGCCTCTTGGCGCCATAAATCAGTATATGTGATCGCTACTGTACTATTTCAATTTATTTGTTATCCCTTTACTTTTTCAGATCAGACCCACAGTTTCCTTTTACCTTTTGACGAAGTTTGATAAAGATAATTTGATGCACAAGGTTAAAAAAATACTAACATTTTTCAATTTTTTACTAACGGTACATATTAAAAATAAATAGTCCAAAAAGGTGTTGCACCTAATATTTAAAATAATGAAACTAAACCTACCTATTTTATTATTATTATAATAAGTGAATGAATGAAAATAGCAGCACATTGAATGCATTTAGAGGGAAGCATTATTAGTATCGCATATATATCATTATATGGGTGTTAGCTTAGGACACGTACACATAATTTTCAAAGCTTTACGACACGTGTCCCTTCTTGGCATGCAATTTTGCATGTAATCCGAATCTGATCCATTTTGTGTGCACATGTAATAAAAAGCACATTATATCCAAATAACAAATAATAAAAATCGTTCAAATGATATAGCTTGCATGATTGATAGTAAACCTGTCATAATAATAAATTTAAAAAAACAGAAGTGTTATAAAATATTTTAAATTGCAATGAATATTTGAAAATATAGAGTGGAGCAGATGAGAGTTGAGAGGAGAGAGGAGGGGGTGCTCTATTGCTAAGGTATGGCCACCAGCCACCAGTGGCATTCATGTATCATTGCTACAGCAATGGACCTAGGACATTTAATTCCCCCTTTATTGCTCCCATTAATTCAAGCTTATATATGTATCCAAATAAATGCATCCTAACATAATTTATGGAACTTTTCTTCTTTCTAGAAACATCTCACTAATTATATATGCTCGTATATCATTATTTGGAGAACAATAAAAAATAGTTCAAAAATCCAAAATATCTTTTCAATTAGTATTGGAATAATTTGATAATATTATATATAATAAATGATAATTATAAATATTGTATATATATATATATATTATAGATTTTAAACTAAATAAAATAATTTTGGGTTAATTTTTTTTACTCTGTCTCCCTTTTTTCATTCTCCATTTTTTATTTATTTAATAAGAATGATTTTATTAGATTGGGATTAATTTAGTTAAATTTAATTATTGATGACAAAAATGCTAGGTGTGCATTTTTCTAAATTAAACATAATGGCATATAGATTAAATAATCTTAACAACATTTAACTGATAAAATAAATTAAGATATGGGGAAAAATACTATATTAATTGATTCTTTTATCATTATTGTGCTGGCTACTACTCAATAAAAATCTTATCTTCAGTTTGTCTCATGTTCTTTATTTCATGGAAGCGTTAAATGTACGAGATTACTACATGACATATATATTGCATTGAACCTTTTAAATATATATTGCATTGAACCTTTTAAAGACACTAATTAAATAAAGAAGATCAAATGTGGGCACCGCAATAATGAACAGTAATTTGTGTGTCTCCTTTTTTATTTTCACACATTAATTAATAAGTTTATATTTATAAAAAATTATTCCATCTAAATAAACAATTATGATAGATAAATTTCCCATGGTTTTATCTTGATCCTAACATGCAAAGATAATGTTGGATACATGCATGAATTATTAGTCAATAGTTGGCATAAAAAGCGTGCATGTGTATGTATGTTGTGGCATAAGAATGGTCGATTCCATATTATTATTATTTATTTATTATAATATAATTCATTAATTTGAAGGATGTTTTCCATTATTGGAAGCGTAAGTTCTCATAGTAGATGCCATTATTGTGAAATCGAAATTACGTGGAGAAACTCTCCACCTAAAGATATATATTCCTCAATTGTGTAAACAAAATAACAATAATGAAATCCAAGAGAAGAAGACAACACAAAACTCCGGTGCCATCCGACAGGATCATGTAGCTCATATTCTCTCATGCTTCTTAACTTGCAATATATAGTAAGCTTCATCATAAAAATAAAGTTAAGTATGAATTAGTATAAGTGTATAGCCACTTAACAATAATAAAGTCCACTATTATCCAATATTTTTTTAACCAACAATCAGCCAACAAAAAATAAAATATTCGTAACTATTATTTATAGAACATCCATAACCTAAAGAAATAAAACATCCATACTTTTTTAAAAATAGAATATCCAAAATCTAAAGCAATCAACAATAGAAATAAAACATCTAAAACCTAAAGAAATAGAACATTCGAAACCTAAAGAAATAGAACATCTAATTTAAGTTATTGATTAAATTTTTGTTGGTCACCTACATTGTTAAACTAATTAATTGATATCATAGTAAAGAAAGGCAACATTTTTTTTTCTAATAATGATTTTCGGCCATTAATCTGTACTATAATGTTTTTATATAAAATAAAATAAAACCGTTAAATATAGCTTTTGATGTAAAATTACCGAGAATGAAAAATATTATATAAACCATATAATAATGTTTTGCGTTTATTTAATTTATACTATTCAGTCAGGCTTAAACAGCTCCCAGCCTCTCACCAGATTTTCCATGCATGAACAGATAAATTTTCCAACTTGCAGCAAAGCCTCGAAAGAAAAAATTTTGTGTCGCACTACTAACAGTTCAAATTCTAAGCCATTTGATTATTAATTGGTCTAATTAATAATTACGTTTTAATTTGAGGATCGGAACAGTAATATTAATATACATGGCCTCCTAACAAATAAAGAGACCTTATTGTATTTTGTGTTTGTATATATGAACTTGGAAAGCGAAAGAAGAATTAAGAATTGTGAACATGCATGCAAATAAGTACACTTACTGCATGTTGAATGGAACAACAAAAGAAGCAGGAGCAGCCACAAAATCTACGCTAGCTACATGCATGCTCCAATTTTAGAGTAATTAGAGGATGTTATTTACGTCATAAAATCACTTATTCCAAAAGCTTAATAAATTTGTATTTCTGACGCGCCGATTTCTCACACAAAAATTTCTTTTAAATTTGTGTAATAAAAATTCTAAAACATGATATCGCTAGCATTTCTTTAGTACAACACTTGAAGCTCTCACACTATCTCATATTGTAGCAGGTAAACAACCCTCGGGAAAGTGGTGAGTTTTTTTTTTCTTCTTAAAAATAGTTATTTAATACAAAAATGTGATTCTTATGGTGAATTATTTGTTGAACATGAATTTAACTAGATGTATACACCAACAATTAAGATGCAATAATATTAAATGAGGAGAAAGATGTCACTTGAATATGGTGAAGGGGTGAGTGAATATTACTTGAGGGTTGAGATAGCCTAATTAAAGCAGTGTCAACTATATCATAACCAGGACCTTAATTAATGATGGGATTAAAATAATAGTGATAAGGATGGATGACAAAGAGAATTAATTAAGTAAGTGAAAGAGGGATTATATTAATTAATTAATTAATTTGGCAAGAAATATGGTGGCTCGCTCCCCGCTTAGCGGTTTGACCCCGGACCACTCGGACACTTGTCTCAAATCTCAGAGAAAAAATGTGTCTTATAGTGACTCATCCCCCACACCCCACACCACCAATCACCAAACCAAATCAAATACCACAACAGCAATATTCACATACCACATGTGAGTGAGAGATAAATCAAGAATAACAAGCAATTAAAAAAAATATAGTTATATTAAGACGATAATAAATATCTTAGCATCATAATTATAAATTGAATTTAATCTTAATCAAAAATATTTTTCTCTAAATTTCTGTTATTATAGGATCTAAGTAGAATCAAATTTGAGTTAATAATAAGACTTAGATATTTATATTATAATTGATATTTTTTTAAAAGGACAATGAAATATTAGGTGGTGGTGGCATGGAAAACAATTTAATACACTAAATTGTGGGGTGCAGGAGACAAGAAGGACCTCAAGACCCGGATAGGAGTTTTTTTTTTTTTTTTAAATATAAAAAAGAACTTTTACACTAAGCAATCACAGTACAGAGAGAGAGAGAGAGAGAGATGTAGAAAAAAAAAATGGCTAAAGAATACAAATGCAAAAGGTTGCATGGTGATGAAGTTATAGTGTAAAGAATAAAGAAAAAAGGAGGATTGGTAGAGAGTTCGGCGGGAGTGTGTTAGCATTTGAGGTTTGATTCCCTTCAAATCTGCGGTAAAAAGATAAAATAAAAAGGGACTAAAACTATAATAATAATAATTGAGGGTCATTAAAAAAAAACCCACTAGCATACAAATGTGGTAACATAAAGTAAGCAAATTGGGGCAGCTGGCTATACAAAAGACACATTCTTTAATTCATGGCCAAATACTTTGGCGGAGCAGTCAAAGTTTGATTAAAAAAGAGGCATTGTTTTTGGTCAGAGAAACGAATCATTCCTCACGTTCATCACTGCCCATATCTAATCTATCTTCATTATTTCTTACATATTTTATTATTTTCATTATTATTACTTGATGATCTTCAATTCTCTTGCACTCACCTCTTTGTTTTTATGTATTTAGTTGTGCTTGATTTAATTAAATATTGTTGTCACATTCCAAGTTTGAGACATATGCCAATGTGGGACCGACTTGTGTGATTCACTGTACGTGTGGTTTGATGATTATGCAAAAGAAGAAGAGAGTGAGTGAATGAGAGGGTTGTTGGCACCCCACGTTCTTTGAGCCAAAAAAGATATTTTCCTTTTGGCGTTTTCCTACTTTGGTGAAGAATTTAGAGAGTACTATATCTAAAAAAAATTGAAGAATTGAATTGAATTGTTATTGTGAGTATAATTATGAAGAGTGAAAACGGTGCAACCACATGAGGGGAATGCATGCACGTGGCGACTTGAGCGGTGTTCTAGCACCGAGCACGTGACATGGATACAAGAACTTCTGCTTACACGTGCCATTTCAGCCACAAGTGGAAGAGGGCGGTAGAACTGGATCCATGCAACTCATGCTTCCACTTGCACTTTTTTTTTTTATGCAAAGGGGCCAAAGGCCCAATCACTTGCACTTTCTAATACAGTTTTTAGGAGATAGTAAGTAACAACGCTTTACAGACTCATGCCTCAAACGAGTTTACTCTTTTTTATTAGACAGTATCAAATGGAAAGATATATGTTCTTGGAATATTGAGTTACTAACTACTCTTTTTTGGGCTGAAATTATCTTTCTATTTTGTTTTTGGTAGAGATAGGGCCAATGTTTTGAAACAAAATAGTACCAAGAAGAGCCCAAAGTGTGGCCGTTAACAGCTACTTATTTTTTTTCGTGTGGATACGAAACAATTAAAATAAAGGGTTCAGATAAGCCGTAACAATATTTTTTTGTTCATACATTCATACAACAGACATCCCTCACTCACACAATACCAATTTTTTTAGGTATAAGATTGATATAAATTAAATATTAGGAATAAGTCATATCGAGTTTCTACTACCTAACACTATATAAGTAGGACAACACGTGACCTTAATCGTATTATTAAGAGTTTCTTTCTCTCCCCTAATCATTAGTTTTCACGTACTCTTACGTTTTGTTACGAATATATTAATTAATTAATTATATTGTTCTCTCATATTTGTTAGGTAACTGCATCGTTCATGCTACTTTGATAAAGATATATTTTGATGCACAAGGTTAAAAAATACTAACATTTTGCAATATATACTACTTTGGCAAATTCACGAAATTAAATTATGTAAGTTTGCTGGCTACAATACTAATTGAATAACGTACAAGAGTGAGTTTGATGAGAAATATATGTGTTGTGCCTAATAATTAAAATAATGAAACTAAACCAACCTATTTTATTTATTTATTATTTATTATTATAAGTGAATGAATGAAAATAGTAGCATGTTGGATGGATTTAGAGGGAAGTATTATTAGAGCAACTCCAAGAGAGTTTCTATCAACTACCAAATTTCTATTCCCAACCCATCTATCATAAAAAAATAATTTCATATTAGTCTTTGCATCATAAACGTTAAATAAAAACTCTTTCATCTCTTCTCCGAGCTGACATTAGTTCCGTTTCAAACCCACCAATCCAATTAATTAAAATAAAAATAAATAATTCAATTAAAAATTAATTTTCAATAATATTATAATATATAGATTAATAATAATGTGTTATATAGAAAGAATTAATATATGAAATAATTAATAATTTCATAAATAACAACAATAACACATAATTCAAGTTTTAAATTTGGATTTTAAAATGTAGAAGATAATATGAAGATTTAATTTGAATTATGAAAGTTTGAAGTTTTCAATTTTACAATTTGCTCGTCAAATATTTAGGCGAACTTAGGATTACTTTTTAAATTTGTAAGATGTTCATCTCATAATTAGACGAATTTAAAATTTTTTAATATCCCAAATTTTTAATTGATGGAGTATTATATATATATTTTAACATCATAATTTTATTATGTATTTCATTAATTATTGAGAGTACTGTTATGTGTTAATTGATGGAGTACTTTATTTTATTATTTATAATAAGATATAATACTTAAAGTTATCTGGTATGTCTAAAAAGTTAGGCATAATGTATTCCATCGCTTTTTAACCGTTGACATTGATTGATTTTAATTATAAAATAAATATATGATTAAAATCAACGGCTAAAAAGCAATAAAATACGATATGCCTCACTTTTTGAGTCATACCAGATAATCTTCCTATCTTATTATTTATAACAAGATATAGCACTCCAAAACCCTAATTTCAACCTCGTGGTCTCTCTGTGCTTCCTTGACTAGGTTGGTTTCTTTGTCTCTCTCTTTTGTTTGCCTCTGTCGTTTCTCTCCCTAATAGTTTAGTTTTCACATACTCTTTGCGTTTTGTTACGAATATATTAATTAAATACATTTTTCTCTTATACTTTTCAGCGTAACTGCATCGTTCATAACAAGAATGGCTCGTCGTTACAAACACATGAATGGTATTATTGCTTTATTCAACCACTTTTGTGGTGATAATTTTAAAATTGAACTTGTTTTGAGTCGTTCCTCCATCTTACAATTTTATTATTATATCTGTATGCAGATGAAGAGTTGAGGATCGAATATGAGCAATATTCATGGGTTTGTTCCTCTCTCTTTTTTCCTTTTTCTCTCTCTCTAACTATCTATTTGTATGCCCTTTTCAGTGTACTGATCGATGCTCCTGTGGGTTGGTGGGTATTATGGGTATTATGATGATGATGTTGATGGATTTTTAGAAGCTGAAAATTTTTTTGTTGGCCTTCCAATATCAGTTGGCATTCGAAAATCAACCAAGGTTTCTTTCTGTCTCTTACTCCTTTATTTTCTCCTTGTTTTGTTTGTGTTAACTTTTAACTATACCATATGTCTATCCTTTTTTAGATAAATGAGGAACCTAAATGGGGGACTTGCTCTCCTTCAATTGATTTGAATGTAGGTTTCTTCGTAATTCCTTGTTATCTTTCTCTTTCTCCTTATCTCTCCTTTGTTTGCTTACATGACAATTTGTCTACTTTTTCAGCCTAAGCTTGACAATGCATATGATCTTCCTAACACTCTAGAACAACCAATTAAAAGGAAGGTTTGTTTGTAATTCCTTACTCTTCTCATGTTTTAATTCCTTTTTGGTTGAGAATTTTCATTGATCGGGAAGAGGAAGCTGATCTGTTTTCAGAATTGCCATCTCCATTTGCTCTTTCTGAACACCGTGGGAGTCCTAATGTTAATTATGACTTGCATTTATTAGTGCTTTGAGCACAAAAGAAGTGGGGTGGTTGGTCTTCAATCCTAGCCATTGAAAGTGATGTTTATTGTGTGGTTGTGATGCATTTTTGTTCACTATAAATAGAATCTTGAGTTTTGTGGTGAGTGAGTTCTAATAGTGAGTGTAATCTTATAGAGGGTATGATTAAATTCTGC
>JASCZI010151686.1:2149-17533 GCA_036250425.1 Stylosanthes scabra | reverse complement strand
CGCTAAAAATGCCCATAACGGCTAGTTTTGACAAAATGGCTCCATCCCACTTACTCCCCAACATCTCTAAGGTTTGGGAAGTCTATAAATTGATAGTTTTGAGCCTTATTTTATACACAACATCAATTCTAAGTATTCTTGTGCTTATGCTTCAATTTCTACATAATTTCCAAAGTGTTTTTATGCACTAATTTGAGAGATACACATATTTTGGTTCATAGAGCTTTAATTGTAAATATCCACTCTATTTGAGAGTTGTAATCATTCTTCTACTATTTTTACTTCTCTTTGTTTGAGTGACTTGGAGTGTGATTCTCCAAGGGTGAGGCTTGTTGTTACACTATAGTCGGTAAAGATTCCAAGAGTACAATAAACACTCAAGGAAAATCTTGAAGTTGGGATTGCTTCGAGTGGAGTGGGTTATTGTCTTATTAAGCACTCAAGGAAAATCTTGAAGTTGGGACTACTTCGAGTGGAGTGGCTTAATAGCTTGGTGAAAGTGTTGTGATACCGTGAGGTGTAAATCAAGTGCACATGTTGTAAAGGTTTGTCAAGCACCTTGAAGCTTGGTGTGATAGTGGAACTTCTCAATTGCGATTGAGAAAGAGTGGACGTAGGTGGAAATTGTGCCGAACCGTTATTTATATTCATACAAGTGTTTTGGAAAGTACAAGCTCCTTGTAAGTACTTAAGAAGTGGCTTAAGTCCTTGGAAAAATACTAGTACAATCATTTGAGCAATTTATTTTCAAAGTAATTTAAGCTTCCTCAAAAATTATTCATTGTTGTTGAGATACTGAATTCACCCCCTCTTGAGTATCCGTGCTACGTGACTTACACTTGTTTGGACGGTTTGGCTCCACATCAGATGTTTTCATTTCATGGAAGTTGTGAAGGAACAGGAAGGGTCCATTCGGGTTTGTTAGATTTGCGAACTTCAACGACGTTGCTGAGGCGATAGAAGGCCTGAATGGGTTAAAGTTGGGTGGAAGAAAGCTACAAGTCAGTCGATCTAAGTACAACAGAAAATCGAATGTGGAGGAATCAGGGACAAAAGTATACAAGGATAGTGAACAACAGCACGGGGAAAGAGAAAGATGGGAGGGGGATCTAGAATGGAGTGGAGGCCAGTACAGAAGCAGGGTTCGAAGGCGACGAACCACAATGACAGTGGAAGGATCTCTAGATTCCCGATATCCAGAAAGAAGGTAGAGGTGGAAGTCTCTCCAGAGCAGAGTGCCCTGCTAGCTAAAAGTGCAATCGGAGAAAGTATTGATCCTGTAATGTATCAGACCATGGCCCAAAATGGTGAGAAAAGAATGGAGGATAAAGAGAAGGAAGATTTAGAAAAAGAAGCAAATAACTTAAACGTGGGCTTGAACATTGCTGGAGATGGGGCTTCTTTTTTAACTCTTGCCCATTCCCACCAGGTTTTGGGCCATGTACTGGCAATGCCCACATACACAACAACTTGAATGTGAACCGGGTCTTGGAAATCAATAGAGAAAAGATAGGGAACCAGATTGGGGACGCTAAAAGCCCTAATTCTGAGAAGGTGAGAAAACGTGAGCAGAACAGTGACCAAAATGATGAACAAGTTGAGGAAGCAATGACTGAGGCGCTGAGAACGAAGAGAATTTGGGCGACTGGGGGTATTACTTTCAGCAGTGATGATGACGCTTTGCTTGCAAGCTTCATCACGAGACGCAATATAGTGAAGCGTCAGAGATCAGAGGCTTTGCAGATTCTGAGAAAGGGTGAGGGCCAATCTTCGAGCTAGCAACAGTCTAGGAGGTGGACTCAGATTATCTCACAGGATTCTGCGAGCTGGGGGTAAGTTGAAACTCAAATGAAGGTTAGTTTTTTTAATGTAAGAGGTGGAGGGGAAAAAGTAGAAATGCTAAAGAGGGTATCTAATCTGAAAATGTTGATTTTATGGGTATTTTGGAAACAAAAAAAAAGAGGCAATTATTAGCAGTCTGGTGAATAGTATATGGGGGAACAGGGGTAAGATGTGCTTTTGATGCTCAAGTAATACAACGGTGAGTGCGTATCGTTCCCACGGGGATTAACGGACTCAGCAATAATGATTAATTTGTTCTTTAATTAGACAAAACCAAGTAATCAAAGTGGTGGTGAATTTGCCCAAAATAAAATCAATTAGAATTATGAAATTTCAAACCAACAACAACGTGAAATTGGCAAAACAATGAGAATTAGCAAACTTGGGAATCAAGCAATCACAAAATTGATGAGAGTTCAATAATAAGAAATAGTCAAGGAATTGGAGGTATTCACCCATCAAAACCCTAATTCAATTATTATCAACTTTCTTCCAATGCAAGTAATTATCAATTCACAGTGAATCCTAATTAACTAAACCCTAATCTCTTAGTGATTTAGTCTCCTCTAACCTAATTGATTATCAATATCTTGGTTAACTAATTAAACCGGGGGTAAAGAAGAGATTTGATTCAATTATGTGAAATTCAAGAGTGGGATTGTAACAGCCCAGACCTCCCCCTAACAAGATATTGTCCGCTTTGTGGGTTTCATGCACCACCTCACGGTTTTGCCTTTGACAAGAGCAGAGATGATAGTCAAAGCCCCCCAAGCCCACTTGTCAAAACACGTCTTACTAGGGAGAGGTATCCACACCCTTATAAGGAGTGTTTCGTTCCCCTCTCCAACCGATATGGCACTTACATTCCACCCCCTAAGGGAGCCCAGCGTCCTCGCTGGCACACCGATCTGGGCTCTGACTCTGAAACCATTTTTAACAGCCTAGATCTCCCACTAGCAAGGTATTGTCCGCTTTGTGGGTTTCATGCATGCACCACCTCACGGTTTTGCCTTTGACAAGAGCAGAGATGATAGTCAAAGCCCCCCAAGCCCACTTGTCAAAATGCGTCTTACTAGGGAGAGGTATCCACGCCCTTATAAGGAGTGTTTCGTTCCCCTCTTCAACTGATGTGGGACTTACATGGATTATATTAGATTTTATGTCACTTATCTAACCTAGCTCTAATCCAATTGAATTATCACACAACAATTGCACAAATATTCAAATCCTTATCTCTAGTTTAATGAATAATTATGAAGAGCAATTCTCAAACACATTTAATTTCAGATCTTTTCAAATACAGAAATCAAAAGCAACAGAACCAATTACCTTTCGGTGAGATTGATCCTTTGATAAATTAGAACTGGGAATAGCTTTTTGAAATTGAAATCAACTTGCAATTGAAGGAAAGTGAAACTTGAATTAGGAATCCATACCGGGATGAACAGAGCTCCTCATCCTCAACTTTGGAAAATTAGTTGCTCATAGCCGAGAGCAACACAAAATTAGGGTTCTGAGACATTACGTAAGAAAACGAAAGAGAGACCTAAAACTAGGTAAAATTTTAGGGTCCTAATTCTCTCAATTACGAACCTATTTATACTACTAACTAATCCTAGTTTTTGACCTAATTCTCATCAAATTCAAATAACTAAACCTAATAGAAATTACATAGTTACTGACAGTAAAATTACATAACTTGCAAAATTGGACCAAGGGACTTGGGTGAGGGGCCACATTTAGGCTTGGCCAAGCCAAGCCTAAATGTGGTTTGTTGATGGTTGAATACACTTGGGGTTGCCTTTGGAGGACCACATTTGGACCATCTTTGAGACATGAGCCAAACGTGGTTTGTGCTTGAGCTTTGGCAACCTCGATGAGCCTTGGGTGCTTGATAGTGAACCATGTTTGGATGTGGTCCAAACGTGGCTTGGTTGATGGTGAGCTTGGTGAGGCCTTGGATAGGCCACGTTTGGACCAAGTTTGGACATGGTCCAAACGTGGCTTGGTGCTTGCTTGCTTGAGCTCTTGGTGCTTGCTTGCTAACTTGCTGAGCTTGGGAAGCATCATGTTTGAGCCACGCCTAGATGTGGCACAAACGTGATGCTTGGTGACTTGGTTAAGCTTGAGTGTCATCAAACTTGAGCTTGGTTGAGTTGGGCAGCACCACATTTGAGCCATGTGTGGACATGGTCCAAATGTGGTGCCCTTGGTGTCTTGTGAAGCTTGTCTTGCTTGTGTGGCCTGAGAGCACACCATGTTTGGCCCACATTTGGACATGGTCCAAACGTGTTGCCCTTTGATCCTTGGGGTGCTTGCCAAGCTTGCCATGGCCTTGTTGAGACCACGTTTGACCTACGCTTGGACATGGTCCAAACGTGGTGTCCTTGGCTTCAATGGTGAGGTGATTGCTTCATTCCAAGCTTGGGTGCATCACGTTTGAGCCAAGTTTGGGACTTGGTCCAAACGTGATGCATGTTGCTCCAGGGTGAGCTTCCTGAAACTTTCTTGCTTTCTTCTTCCTCAAGTTTCTTACTTTTCTTCTTGTGTTTATTTTTAATCCCTACAAGTAATTAATCAAATACTCAAAACTATGTATAATTAATATTTCCATGAGTTTAGTTGAGTAATTAGGCTAATTCCAAAACATAAGAAACTAGTGCCTAAAATCATGAATGATGCACACGCATCACAACACCAAACTTAAAGCTTTGCTTGTCCTCAAGCAAACCAGAATCATGTCCTAATCTCAATTGATTCCAAAGTGGGTACCTAAGCCAAGGGTCAAGCTATGTGTAATCTCACTCTTCCTTTGATTTTAATAATGCTTTGTAAAGTTGTAACTAACAGAATTGGTCATTATCGGGATTGAAACTTTGAATAACTTTGTGGACTTTCTTTACTATTTCTGCTCTTTTCTTTATGCTCATTCTCTCCTTCGAATGGGATTCTCTGACTCTTACTGTCTTGTCTTAGGGCAGCTATTTAGAATAAGCTTTCGATCGACAATCCCGAACAATTCGGTTTAAGTTGTCGGGTGTTGAAGCACCCATCGAATCTAGTAATTCTAGCATCTTCCTAACAAATTTCAGCACAAGCATATAACCTTAGGTTTTCTTGTTGATTAACACTTTCTTTTTCACCAATTTTCGGTCATTGATGCTTCAGAGCCTTTGTGTTTTTATTTACTGCCTTTGATAGTTCTTTAATTCACTATTTTTCTTATTTTCAATCCCTTACTGTCCGCTTACTCCTAAGCACTTTTGAATCTCTCGTTTCCTAAAATTACAGATAAAATCACCTAACTTTTTAGTACTCCACTATAAGAAACAAAATCCTTCAATTTATGATTCTGTTTTTCTTAAAGACTAAAACAGAACTTTAATTTAGTGTTGGTATGCATGTCTATAAAAGGAGAGAATGAATTATACTAGTATACTAATCAAAATGAAAACAGAGTTATGTATCTTTAAGATTTAGAAGTTGTAAAAGGAGTTTTACAACCTTTAGTTCTCTGTTTTACAAGCTCTCTCTTGAAGAAGAAGAAGAAGAAAAAGATAGTGAAATGCAATGAACGTCCACACCAAACTTAAGAGTTTGCTTGTCCTTAAGCAAACGAAGAAGAGAAAATAGAGAAGAAAAGTGAAGTAACAAGGTGAAAATGCAATGAGGAGTTACGCATAAGGGGGACACCAAACTTGGTGTGAAAACGCTAAACTTAGTGTGTCAAATAAGAATGGATGAATGCTATAGAAGTGGATGTAATGGAATGAATGAATGAATGCAAGGTGAGTAACAAATATAGGTATTGGGCTCGGGTTCATGAATGCATGGGTTGTCGTGTAATGTTTATGTGGGAATGGATGGGGGGCCAAGTGACGTGGCCTAGGCATGGTGCTTGGGTGGCTTGGAAGAGCTCGGGGAGGGTGTATGGGAAGCAAAAGGCAACCATTACATCTCACTTAAATGTCTCTCTCACACACACACTATAAAATGTGTTTAAAGAAAAAGCTTTTACAAAACCTATAGCCGTACAATAGCCGTACATGGTTTCGAACTTATTTTATATGCTACATTTAGGTAGGAATCAATTATAAGTGTTTTGTTATTGATTCTTACATGTTTAAAATGTTTATAAGGCATAAAACCACCAGGTAATCGATTACCTAAGCTAGAAAATCGATTACCATGTGTTTGAAATTGTTTACTTTGGTCAAAACCCTTAAGTAATCGATTACCAAGTGTGTGTAATCGATTACCAGGTTAAAGTAGTCGATTACCATGGTTATGTAATCGATTACTTAGTGCTGTTTTTCAAAAATCAGTTACAACGGCGACAAAGTAATCGATTACCAAGCCATGTAATCGATTACCTGATGCTGAAAACACACATAACGGCTAATTTTTGACAATTTGGCTTAAACAATTATATTTCCCAATGTTCCAATTCATTTGGGAGTCTATAAATACAAGGTTTTGAGCTCATTTCAGAATATAACTCTTGCTCCAAACCTTCTTGTTATTATACTTGATTTCTAGATCAATTTCAAAGTGTTTTATGCACACATTTGGTTCATAGCACTTCAGTTTGCAATCATACACTCTTGTTGTGAGTTATAAAAAATTTATTTGTTCCATTTGTAAGATAAGAGATTGGTTCTCTTATTGTTTGAGTTAAGAGATACAAACACTATATTCGATTGAGATAAGCACTCAAGGAAATTCTTGAAGTTGGGATTACTTCGAGTGGAGTGGCTTGTCGTGAGAAGTCGTGAGGTGTTATAATCTTAGGCTCAAGATTATAAACGGTTTATCAAGCACCTTGAAACTTGTTGATAGTGGAACTTCTCAATTGCGATTGAAAAAGAGTGGACGTATGTGAAAATTGTGCCGAACCACTATAACTCTTGTGTATCGTAGTTCTATCCTTATCTTTTATATTCTTGTTATTTATATTCATACAAGTGTTTTGGAAAGTACAAGATCCTTGTAAGTACTTAAGAATTGACTTAAGCCCTTGGAAAAATACTAGTACGAGCATTTGAGTCATTTAAATTCAAAGTAATTTAAGCTTCCGCGAAAAATATCCATTGTTGTTAACATACTCAATTCACCCCCTCTTGAGTATCCGTGTTACGTGACTTACAATTGGTATCAGAGCTTTACTCTTTGTGTAGACTTAACAGTTAAAGAGGAACGATCATGGCAAGCACAAGCTACAACAACAACGAAGGACTCTCAACCACACGTCCTCCACTTTTCAATGGGACAAATTATTCCTATTGGAGAAACAAAATGATGATATGGATCAATGCACAAGATATAAAGATTTGGAAAGTGACTGAAAATGGTAATCATGTTCCAATGAAAGAAACAGAAACCAAAGTTGGAGAAGTCACTACCAAAAGTACAACACCAAAACTCGAAAGCGAGTTTAAAGATGAAGATCTGAAGAAAATGTCGCTAAACTTCAAAGCGATCAATTTTCTTCATTGTGCACTCAATGAGAATGACTACATGAAGATCACAAATTGCAAAACCACAAAGGAGATTTGGGACAAGCTTGAAGTCACATATGAAGGAACAACTCATGTGAAACAATCAAAAATAAATAGATTGATTCATGAATATGAGACGTTTAAGATGAATGAAGGAGAAAAGATTGAAGATGCTCTTGATAGGCTCTCCAATATCTTCAATAGCTTAAGTATGCTTGGAAGGACATATCCCAAACAAGATATTGTAAGCAAAGTTCTAAGAAGCTTAACTCCAAGGTGGAACGCAAAAATAAGTGCCATTGAGGAATGAAGAAATTATGATCAACTTACGTTTGATTAACTTAGAGGAAATCTCTTAACATATGAGATGACAATTCTCGAATCACAAGGTGAAGAAAACAAAAAGAAAAGCTTGGCTCTAAAAGCGTCATCCTCTCATGATGAAGAAAGCAATGATGAAAAAGAAGATCAAGATTTCGCAATTCTCATGAAGAAATTCACAAAGTTTGCGAAAAGGAAGAACTTAATCCCCAACAAACAAAACAAACCTCCTAAGTGCTATGAATGTGGAGAAGTTGGACACATAAAACCAAATTGTCCAAAATCACAAAAAGGAGAGAAAGATAAGAAGCTCAAGAAGAAACAAAAGGCGTACATTTCATGGGAAAATGAAGATGACTCCTCTACCGACTCCGATGATGATGAAATCGCAAATATTTGCTTGATGGCCAATGAAGAAAAGGTTAGTGATCTTAACTTTTGTGAAAATGAATTACAAGAATCATATGATAACTTGTTAGAAGAGTTTATCAAGGTCTCCCAAGATATTACCGCTACAAAGAAATTAAATGCGGAGTTAGAAAAAGAAAATGAAGTTTTGAAAAATGAAGATACAAAACTTGGGAAGATCAAAATAAATTCAAATGACAAAGTACCATGTGAATCATGTAAGATGCATACTCATGAAATAGAAAGGCTAAAAACTAGTTTAGCCAAGTTCAATGAATCATCTAAGAACTTAGATAAGATATTGAGTAGCCAAAAGCATGTTAATGATAGAGAAGGTGTTGGCTATAATATAAATAAACCTAGCACATCTAAAAATAAAGTTAAAAATGCTAGGAAACCTATTAGACAACCTCAAGCTCATAGAGCTAATCAAACTAATAGGCAACCACCTAAACATGCATCATATAGAAACTATAATAAAAATGCATATAGTCAACCGATTAGGTAACCATTTAGACAAATGCCTAGGATACAAAACTCCCATGTAACATGTCATTATTTTAACAAAATAGGGCATATTGCACCGGTATGTTTTACTAGAATTAAACATATGCAATTTCGAAATGAAGGTATGAGATGGGTACCATATGGGCGATTTGCTCATTCTAACCCCCAAGGACCCAAATTCATGTGGGTGCCCAAAACAAAATTTTAAATTTATTTTGTAGGTAAGCTTGGGAGCAAAGAAATCAAGATGGTTTGTAGATAGTGGATGCTCCAAGCACATGACGAGCGATGAAAAATCACTTACCAACTATAAACCCATAGATGAAGGAAACGTAGTCTACGGAGACAACTCAAAAGGCAAAATCATTGGGATTGGAAATGTTGATAGCTTTTGATTTACTAACATTGGATAGTGAAGAAAAGGAGAAAATAGAAAACTCCTCTCAAATGTGATTGCATTCATGGTTATTGCTTTTGTTATTCTTTATGATAAGTTTACTAACTTGGGCGTCGGAGAATCCCTCTTAAACTTGTTTTGTAGGTCTTGTAACTTAAATGAAAAAGTTCATGATCAATTTTGAGGTAGATTGAAGATATTGAAGATTAATCACCTTTGAGATCAAGTAAGAGAAGCTCTTGAAGAATTCTATAGGCATATACAAGCTAGAAGTGATTAGAGATAGAAAAGAGATGAAAAATGGATGATTTCATGAAGTTTTGAGGAAAAACAGAACCAGTTAATCGATTACCAGGGTGCTGTAATCGATTACATAAAGGAAAATTACGAATTTTTTAAATTTCGTGATGAAGTAATCGATTACCTCAGCTAAGTAATCGATTACCAGGGTTTAAGTAATCGATTACTTAGCCATAGTAATCAATTACCTAAAGGACAGAATGCATCATAAACGCGTTTTTGGGCCTTCAAACCTCATTCTTTCACTTTCTTCAACCTCATACACCCAAATTCTCTCAAATTTCAAAATCCTAACCATCACTAAACCTCAAATATCTCCAAAACCATCAATACCCACTACAAACTTCTTACATATTCGGAATCCTTGCGAAATTTCCTTCGATTCTAACCGATTGAAATCTCAAAACCATGCCTCGTGTCAAAAAACCAACCAAGAAGACAAGAGGTGCATCATCCTCAATGGAGCCGCCACCTCAAGGTTATCCTATGGCTCAATGGTTCTCCAACAAAGAAGACTTTGATCTCTACATGTCGGATTTTGCACCAAGGAAAATTGTTCATCCAAGGTACTTAGAACCAC
The DNA here is from genome assembly GCA_036250425.1 of Stylosanthes scabra. Lineage (NCBI taxonomy): Eukaryota > Viridiplantae > Streptophyta > Magnoliopsida > Fabales > Fabaceae > Stylosanthes > Stylosanthes scabra. The sequence goes on along the minus strand of JASCZI010151686.1, from coordinate 7,680 downwards.
ACTTCTTTGATCAACATCAATATCCAAATTTGCTAGCTATATTGTTAGGCAAAACCTAGTGAATTGCATGAAAATTAAGGATTGTTTTTATCCGGATTTAATTGCCGCTGCCTATACTACTCTTGATATTGAGTTTGAAGAGAATGACATGGTATTTTCATTCAAATTGGGTGGAAATACATATGCTCTTGAAGCTAGTGAGCTAAGTGGGAATTGGAAATTGGATTACGGTGGTGATAAAATTGAGATTGGTAATGCCAATGAGGCCAATAGAAGAGATTACTCTAGGGAAAATGCATGCTCTATGTTTAATATCCCTTTTGGCATACCTAAACCCATGGTTGGTCATCTAAGTGTTGAATATCGCCTATTGCATTACTTCATCACATACGTCTTGGTTCCTAGAAATGGTAATCATGGATTGATTCTAGAGGAAGACTTAGAGATAATGTGGCGAATGGCAAAAGGTCACAAAATCAATTGGATTTACTTAATTGTCACTCACATGAGAAGAATCAAATCGGAAAATTCTAAAGGATTGCCTTATGCTATTTTTTGGACAACTATCTTCAAATATCTTGGCATAGATCTTTCTCAAGCCAAGAAGAAGGAGCTTGGATACAATCATTGCATTGATACACATGTGCTAAACCATATGAAAAGGAATGAACATGAGACTCCACAACAAGAAGAAAGAGAAGAAGGGATCAAGGAGATCAAGGAATGCATGAAGAACAAGCCACACATCAAGAAGAGCAACCCTCAATGATGGACCTAATGAGGGAATTGCAATTGGTCAACCGCAACATTGGAAGACTTGGTAGAAGACTCCAAAGGGTTGAACAACATTTGGGCATACAAGATGATGAAGAAGAACAAGATTGATCATGAGGCTTCTTCATTAAGTTATCTTTATTTGCTTTCATATGACTTATTTGCTTATTATGAGATTTATTTGCTTATGCTTATGAATTAACGTTTAGTAAGTTTTTAGGATTTGGCTTTGGTTAACATGTTTTGTTTAAAACTTGATTATGATGATATGCGTATGACATTATTTGTTTGTTATACTTGTTTTGATGAATGATTAAATAGATTTGGTACACCTATTTTAGTTAGTATGCATGCTTTGATAATCTTTAGGGGGAATAACATGATTTATTATTTTCCTAGTTCTTTTTGATAATGTCAAAAGGGGGAAAATAATTGAGGATATATATATATGATACATATGTTTTTTGAAAAACTTGTTTGATATTGATTGAACTTGAATATGCACCCACTAAGGGGGAAATATACAAGGTTTTAGGGGAAACTCTTGTAAAAATTTCGGAAATGTTTTATAACAAGTGCATATGCTATGTTTTATAAAAAATATTGCTTTCAAATCTTTTACTATAATTCATATTCTCAAATATGTTTGTCATTATCAAAAAAGGGGAAATTGTAAACCATGTTACAATATTTGTTAAAGATTATATGCTTAGGTTTTGATGAATGACAACCATCGAAGGATTTGAGGACTCGTTCTGAAAGCAAAACAACAAACGACAAGAAATCACAAGTCCGCAAAGTTGAAGATGTTTTAGAGTCTAGGACTTAGGTAACTATCTTGTCAAGAACCAAATTTAAATATCTCTCACACACACACTATAAAATGTGTTTAAAGAAAAAGCTTTTACAAAAACTATAGCCGTACAATAGCTGTACAAGGTTTCGAACTTATTTTATATGCTACATTTAGGTAGGAATCAATTATAAGTGTTTTGATATTGATTCTTACATGTTTAAAATGTTTATAAGGCATAAAACCACCAGGTAATCGATTACCTAAGCTAGGAAATCGATTATCAAGTGTTTGAAATTGTTTACTTTGGTCAAAACCCTTAAGTAATCGATTACCAAGTGTGTGTAATCGATTACCAGATTAAAGTAATCGATTACCATGCTTATGTAATCGATTACTTAGTGCTGTTTTTCAAAAATTAGTTACAACGGCTATAAAATAATCGATTACCAAGCCATGTAATCCATTACCTGATGCTGAAAACACACATAACAACTAGTTTTGACAATTTGGCTTGAATAATTATATTTCCCAACGTTCCAATTCATTTGGGAGTCTATAAATACAAGGTTTTGAGCTCATTTCAGAATATAACTATTGCTCTAAACTTTCTTGTTATTATACTTGATTTCTAAATCAATTTCAAAGTATTTTATGCACTAATTTGAGAGATACACATATTTGGCTCATAGCGCGTCAATTTGCAATCATACTCTTGTTGTGAGTTATAAAAAATTTATTTGTTCCATTTGTAAGATAAGAGATTGGTTCTCTTATTGTTTGAGTTGAGAGATACAAACACTATATTCGATTGAGATAAACACTCAAGGAAATTCTTGAAGTTGGGATTACTTCGAGTGGAGTGGCTTGTCGTGAGAAGTCGTGAGGTGTTATAATCTTAGGCTCAAGATTGTAAACGGTTTATCAAGCACCTTGAAGCTTGTTGATAGTGGAACTTCTCAATTGCGATTGAGAAAGAGTGGACGTAGGTGGAAATTGTGCTGAACCACTATAATTCTTGTGTATCGTATTTCTATCCTTATCTTTTATATTCTTGTTATTTATATTCATACAAGTGTTTTGGAAAGTACAAGATCATTGTAAGTATTTAAGAATTGACTTAAGCCCTTGGAAAAATACTAGTACGAGTATTTGAGTCATTTAAATTCAAAGTAATTTAAGCTTCTGCAAAAAATATTCATTGTTGTTAACATACTCAATTCACCCCCTCTTGAGTATCCGTGCTACGTGACTTACACATGGTTGGGGCTGGTTTAGTGGGACACAGGGTCACGTTTGGGCAGGTTTGGTTGTTGTTCCTTTGAGCTTACACTACCCAACCAAAAATCATTTCAATGTAACTAAATGTAATTACTAAACTATCTAATGGTTAATGCAATGCATGAATGCATGAAGTAAGATACTAAACCTAAGTCCTAAGTTAGCTAGGAACACCAAACTTAGTTTAAACTATATGCTGGGTGTTATGACCATATTATGATGCAATATGAATAATGCAATGCAACTCTCCTAATCCTTTACACTTTTCTGTCATTAGCAAAACAGAGATCATTTGCTAATTACTCAAACCTCATCAACAAATTAATTTTCCTGCAATTTGCCATGATTTTAATAGAACAAGAACCTCTGTTAAATTACAACAACATGAATACCACACATTAGGTTCCTTTTCACCCATGGACCAACTTGCAAAGTAATTATGTCAGAACTTGTAATCCCTAACTAGCTAATAGCAAAAATAAAGAACAAAATCTACTAAAAATGATATATTGGATGTGTTGCCTCCCACTTAACGCTTATTTATCGTCATTAATTAGCTTGACACAGTGCCTTGTCCTCATGGTGGATCAAAGTTCTTTGAACTAGCATCCTTGGTGACAATTGTCTTCTTGTTGTCAGCCCACGTCAGAGAAGGATATTGGACTTCTAATGCTTGATGACTTTGTGAAAGCGTATTTGCAAATTCTTGTTTGCCTTTTTCTCCCTTGTCCATCTTCTTATGAACCTCATCCCTTTTAGGTGATGTTTTACGTGCCTTTTTGATGATGGTGTCTTCAATAGATGATTTCTGAATTGATGGCTCACTTATTTGTAAATAATTTTAGCTAAGTTTAAAATGAAATGACTCTAGTTTCTCTCTCTGACCCTAATTCTAGAAATTTTCTCTCAATTTTCTTCCTGATTTGATAATTCTTTCTTCTAATTGATATTAAATCGTATTAGATAACTAAATAGTATTTAAATAACCAAATCGTGCCATAATTGAAGTACAATGATATCTTCTATATTAAAAAAAAAAAGACAAATGTTATTTATAATAAGCGTTGTATGTTATTTAAGTTACAAAAAGATAGGAAAAACGATAATAAAAAATGATTGTTCTGAAACAGCAAACACATATATAAATACGTTTCTTTTTCCTTATTTTTTTTTTTACCAATAATTAGCTTCATTTTTGCAACAAATCTTGTGCAAACTAAATTTTGAAAAATAAACTTAAGTTAAAAAATGATAAATTATGGAATAAGTATTTTTAATAATATATGCAATTCATGGAGCTAAGTAAAAAAACAAAGCAAAATGTCTACGTCGGCTGAAATACAAGATATATATGTGAATAAAAATACTTTATATAAACTATATAATTGGATATAAAATTGATAGCGATAATTGTTTTATAAATTGATTATTCATTAAATAAGGTAATGACATCTCAATTTGAGAATTTACAAGGCGCGTGAGTTGTTAGAGAGGTAAGCTTTATGAAAGTAATTAAAGCTGAAAAGAAAGTATTTGGAAACTTCATTGGTTACCAAATATTATGCATATATATTTGCCAAGGAGAAGACGCAGGTTCGATTCCCTCTATCCGCTCCTGATCTTTACATGGAAATAAAAGTATCCAGAATAATTAATGAACAAAATATTGGAGAATAAAAAATAACTCTAATATACAAAATATTATTTATATAAAGTTATAAATATTATAATAAATATAATAATTTTAGATTATGACAACCTATTATTATTTAAATTAAAGAAACATTTATTCAATAACATTATGAGACACACATACATATATATCTTGATGAAAATCCAGATAAAAAAAAATACATATATATCATCCAATGCTAAAACCATACATGATGCATAACAATAACTTAATAATATATATATATATATATATATATATATATATACACCAGATGTCCCTGAGTGGATCAAGGAGGGAAAGGGGAAGATAGGAGTATGTCGATGATGCAACAGATACAGTATGAACAGATAAAGATGCAGAAAGCTAAATATATAAGTACTATGGCGGTAATCCGTCCAGTGTTATTAGGAGAAAGCTAGTCCTAGCGGTAGTCCGCCTGCACTAGCTGAGGGGGAGAGAGAGATGTATGATATGAACTTTATTTTATTGAATGCAGAAATATGCGGAAATACAAAAAAAGATTGAAGAAGGGGGAGGAAGAAGGAAAAGCCAAAGAGCTTACAAGGGGCTCTCAGAGCTTCTCTCTCTAATTTCTCTCACTTCTTATGATATTGTGATGTAAAACTGAAGGGTGCCTCACAACATGGTCGAGGACTCCTTTTATAATTGAAAATTTCACTGTTTCTACAGTACAGGTAAAGATGACCTAGACTATAGCTACAGTTCCGGTTCCAAACAGTTCCGGTCATTGATTGAGACAGATTGTAACAGTTCTGGTTTCTAATCATCATCAAGATTGATTCCGAAACAGTCATCTTCATTTGGACTTCCTTCTTCGCTTTCCTCATCAGACGAGACTTCTTCGTCTTCTTGAAGCAGATGAAGGATTTGCTTGAGTTTTCCTTTGATTGATTTTTTAGATTGTGAGCCGGCTAGGGCTGCTTGGATTTGAGCTCTCTGATTAAGAAACGAGGCCATCTCTGGATCAGAGATCTTCTGACTTTTGGT
>JASCZI010151685.1:3448-25686 GCA_036250425.1 Stylosanthes scabra | reverse complement strand
TGGATGGAGAGTCAATCCTTTGGCGTTTGGGGAGGGGAAAAGACACTCTTTGATGAGGATTCTGTTGCATCATAGTATCTGTCTTCTCTTCCTGAGAGGAGGGGTTCGGATTAGGATTAGCAGGTTCTTCATCCTCTGTTTCTTCCATGGGTTCGGCAGGCCTTTTGTTGTTCGGAAGCGCAACCTGGTAGTTGGGACTGATTAACGTGTCCTGATCAGGTGGAAGTGGAACACCAGGCCCTGCTATAGACTTCGGCAATGGTATCTTGTTCCGGTTTTGCGCCAACTCCAGAAGTACCTGTCGTTCCATTACAAATAACATGTTGGACAATGTTGATCCATTACATCTCAAAATGAATCTAAGCATCAAGTCACTAATTTTCTAACTTCAATTGATAATACTCTCGAATCTAAATTGAATGCAAGATTAAGTTCTACAAGCTAGCCCTAAACAATGCCTATACACATGAAGAATAGAAATTGAAAAAGAATGGAAAGAATTGAATTGAAATACCTCTCGAGGGGGTGGCTGGGAGAAGCTGAAGTTAACCTTGGATTGAATAGCAAGCTTAACATCATCACAGTCGATTGCAGACTTAGAGGCATGCTCCGAGTAGACTTGTGCATCGGTTAAGATGTCGACGACATAGCGATACCAAAGCTCTAGAAACTTGTGTATGACACGAGGTTCATAGTCTTCGACCCCCATTGATTTTAACAGAGACTTCACTATCTTTGCGTCCCTTGGCATCGCTGAATCCTCATCATTATCCGCCATAACAGAGATTCAACTCAACTAACTTCACTTTTGGATTATCTATCTACAAACAAGGGTGCTCTGTAGATTGTAAAAATCAATTCTAGTATATGACTGTATTCAAGCTATTTCAGTGGAATAAAGAAATAGAGTTCTCAGATTTATCAGAAGAAGTCAATCTCAAAAACAATCTCTTGGTAGAAATTAGAAATATGATTTCTTCTCATTCTTACACAAAACATCAACAAGTTCTTAAGATGATTTTGATCTTTTAGCTTTATGTTTTCACTATGCAATTGCAATGACAAATTATTCCCAATTCCATTGTTTATAAGGTTCCAACTGTGATTGAACTTAATGGAATCCAATTCAATAATAATTATCTCATGAATGAGTTTCACATGAACCAAACCCTAGAAATCAAGTAACTAACACAAGAAAATCACAAAATAAAAAGCTAGAAAAACAAACCCTAACAGAACCGACGGGGACAGGCGATGGGAAGCATAAACAGAACAGAAGAGCTTATGGAGGGGTAATGGAGCTCCGGTGAGGGTTAGGGATGGCTAACCGAGTAGAAAGTGAGAGATTGAGAGAGTAAAGTGGCGGAGGCTACGCCAGTGGTAGCAGGCACGGTGGCGGAGGCGAACAGAGAAAGGGGAGAAGAATTTAGAAGCTGTTTCCTTTTGTTTATCTTCTTATTCCTTTCAAAACGGCGTCGTTTTGGAGTTGCTAAAATTTAAAATCCCTTCACAATTCACATAGTGATATTATATTAGTGCTAAAAAAATTAAAAATTAAAATTTATAGACTAATCTTTAATCTTTTAGAAGATTTTTTGGTGTCCAATCTTTTAGAAGATTAGATATATATTGATAATGATCATTTCTAATAAAATAAAAATTAATATTGGTTTTAAAATATTTTAAAATTAATAATTTTTTTATTTAATTAAAAATGACTTTGTCTAATATTTAAAGCAAAATTTGCATAATAAAGGTAGAACTTACAAGTTATTCCATAAATAAATTAAGACAAAATTGATTAATGCTTATATAAAAAAAATAGATAAATCAATATCTTACCATTTAAAAAAATTATTATCATTATTTATTTAGTTATTAAAAACAAATGTTGAAGTGAAAGAAGTAGAATTATGGTAAATTTATATTGTTATAGATTTAATAACAAAATTACCCTTGACATGTGGAGAACTAATGGTGCATTCTTCAAACAGTTTCCGCTCAAATCAGCAGGGGCAATTCAGGGACCGAAACCCTAGTCTTTGAGTTAGGGTTTATTTGTTCCCTTCCCTTCCCTTCCCTTCCCCTCACAAACCATCTTATCTCTTGATTCATCCATAGCACAATTAGATTATTATTATTATAGTTTCGATTCAATTCTTCTCTCTTGAGATCTCTCATCATCTGCCCTTTCTTCATTTGGGGCTTCATCGCCCACTTTCCCATCAAATCCATGGTCGTCAGTTTCCAATGGACCCTTCTCAAATGCCCACACTTTCTCCCATTGAACAAGAAGAAGATGAGTGGGGTATGCTCTTTTTTTCCCTACAAAGTTTCTTTTTTTATTCTTGTTTTTATGTATTATGTCAAAACTATCAAGGTAGATGAAATGATGATTCATATTTCTCTTTTGGGTTGGATTGGATCAAGGATTGATTTTTATCATGCCAATATTGAATATTGAATATTGAATATTGAATCTTGTTTTGATTTATGGCATTTGGGGGTGGATAGGATATCATTTGAATCTGAATGCAAGTTTTGCTAATTGGATAGGTAATTGTTGTTTGTGAATTGTGGCTGTACCTGTACCATGTTCTGTGAGAATTGCAATGTGGAGATTGGATCTCATCCCTTCCATTTTGTGGGAGTCTGGTGTTGAATACTCATAGCTCAGGCTTTGATTTGATATTCTCTTTTGATTCAACTGTTTCTTTTCAAGTTTTAACTGAATTGTTAAGAGTGAATGATTTGACATTGATTTCCAGTTTTGCACTCTAAATATTAAATAACATTCGATGAGTGATTTTTTATTTGTAGATACTGATGGGTTTGTGATTCCAAGTTTGGGAATTGACTCGGATCAGAGTAAATCGCATGTTCCAAGCATAGAATCCTCAAATTCTGCAGCAAAGGTAAGCTCATAGTGTTGTTTCTTATTGTGAAAATTTCTTAATAGGCTTGCTTTTGTCTTTAGATTGAACTACTTAGGTAGAATGGTTTAAGCTTAATAGCTTATTAATTATATTGGTTTTGTAGGTGAAGAAAGAAGAGAACATATATCTTGGACCACACGGAGCCCCTCCTTCGCAATCAAAACAACAAGAGACGAATTCACCAAACCGAAAACAGAGACTCAAGCAAAAGCTGAAAGAAGCTGATAAGAGAACTAGTGGGACTGGTAGGGAAAACAAAGTTGATAACCTAAGGGAGCTTGTTGGTGGTGGGAAAGTGAATGCTAACATGCCAAAGGGTTCCCCAAAGGAATGGTTAGATCCACATTGCCATGAATCTCAATTTGAGAGGCGGCATTGAAACATTTGAAGAGGATAGTTTCTCGAGCCATTGTTGAAGCAGAATTTCTGGTCTTATGTTATAGTTTAACGCATTTTCTATTGGGACACACAGTTTTGGATTTTATGTACTCAGACAATAAATGTAACAATTGGTCTTTAGATGATATTTGAAAGTCTCCTACCATTTACCAAAAGATTTTGAAGAGAAGGCCTCATACCAGATGATATATTGTCACACACTCACACTGTTCAAGTTTGAAACAATTGGTAACATAATCAAAAGTAGTAACATTTCTCTTAATAAGAAATTATCCCCAGAATGAATTCATATTTGTCAACTAAGGTCAACGTACATTTTACTAAACTAATTAACTAAAATTAGTCTAACAAAGAATGAACTATAACATTCTAATTTCTAAATGTTTTATCAATCAAATATAAAACCCTCAATATGATTGTGGAACAGCTCCCCGGACTTATCCAGGTAAAATGCCACTTCATGCCTCGCAGAGACGAAATATTACTCTGATCTTGCACTTCTAAGCTCTAAGTAGCCACTCCCATCCGCAACCGAAAGATCACCAGAAGCTGGGGTGCCGATAGTATAGCTGCCACTGCATTTAAACTTCAAAACAAGATATCTCTTCTCACTTGATGCCCAAGAACTCCAATCCAGTTGCTTTTGGCAACAAGCCGAGCTGAGACAAGTATTCCTCATTGTGGAACTTGCTCAAGTGTCGCATTCCACTGTCACAGAGGATTGTCACAATTGTGTGACCCGGGCCCATTGCCTGCGCTACTCTAACTGCTCCTACACAATTCATTGCTGAAGAACTTCCTAAGAAGAGTCCATCATTCTTCAAGAGGAACCTAATACATTAGAAAGCTGACAGTGAGTAAAATATTCGTGTCCATGATTCAATTCATTCATCATGTCTTCTAGTTGGCATGAACAAGAAGAAGATAGAAACAAAATGCCATCTCTAAATAAGGAAAGTAAGATGAACAAGAGAAATGTAAGGTACAAACTACGACCTAGCCATTTCAACAGCCTCGAGATCTGTGCCTCGAAAAGCCCCGTCAAGCTTTGCTTTTGCAAAATTCTTTGTTATCCTGTTAATTCCAATTCCTTCTGTTATGGTGTCAAATGGATTCTTAAGTCTTCGTCCTTCTGCCTCCTCTTTCGTATACATAACTCCCCGTGTTACCTTATTATACAAACCAGAACCAGGAGGATCAATTAGGAAGCACTTGATCCCTGGATTCTTTTCCTGTTGTGCATAAAACTAGAATGTCAAGCAGGTTTCATAATAAGAATCGCATTATTGCGAAGGTGAAGGTGGAGCAACGGGGTAAGAACCTGAAGAAAACTGCTAATACCGGCCACAGTCCCACCAGTGCCTGCTGCTGCAACAAATGCATCCAAATTTCCATTGGTTTGATCCCAAATCTCAGGCCCTGTACCCTCATAATGGGCTCTAAAGTTTGCCAAATTCTCAAACTGATCCGCAAAAAATCCACCTTTACAATCAGTAGGGAAGAGTGAACTGTGATCATAACCATTTGATTTGTGACCGTTTATTTGGTCTGTCCCCTTGCCGTTCAATTGTGAATTTCTGTTCTTTGATGCAAACTCATTTGCTTCGGATGCCCTTCTCCTTGCAATATTGACAAAGTGATCTTTGTGAGTAATTGACACTGGTCTTACTCTTTCAACAGTTGCCCCAAGGGCTTCAATTATTTGAGACTGAAAATTAATTCCATAGAGTAAACACATTGCTTCAGTAATAGTGGGGAGGCTAACAACAATCATGGTTAGTTTAAATGAACTTGATAGACAAATATTGAAGGAAAACTAAATTAGAGAAACTGCACTTTGCCAAGATCAATTTACCAGCTCTATAATGATAATACAAAATGTTATAAGGTAATGAGTCCTAATAGTGCATAATTAGCATGCTTAACTACAACAACAAAGCCTTGTGCCACTAGGTAAGGTCGGCTACACGCCATTGAGCTCTATCATATATCATGTCTACATCATGTCTTCAGAGAGACCGAATGTATCATATGCATGCTTAACTAGAATAACAAAATTGACCTTCTCAATGGCAGCATCATCGGGTATAACGACATGGCATTTGCATCCGAATGCAGGAGCAACCGTGGCAATGCTAATGGCAGTGCTACCAGCACTCCCCTCAGTGATTATTCCACCTGGACATAGCTGGCCAGAGTCCAAGGCCTGCATAATCAATCAATCAATCAACTTCGAATTCATCTAAAAATTTTCTCAACCTACATTTCGTTTCTATATTCTAAGGTAATAATTATGAAAACCCTAACTAAAGAGCAAGAGTGTTGTAGTTGTACCTCTTGGATAATTTGAAGAGCAACACGATCTTTGACGCTGCCACCAGGGTTCAGGAACTCGCACTTGCCAAGAATCTGAAAGAGAGAAAAGTAAGATTGGATTGTGAGGTGAATTTGAATGAAATAAAATGGATTTTGAATTCGATTATGATGGATGATTACTTGGCAGCCAGTAGCATCGGAAAGGCTGTTGATTCGGATCAAAGGAGTGTTGCCAATGGCATCAACAACTCCTCCTCTGGTTTTCTTCTTCTGAATCGGTTTCTTCTTCTTCGAACGACGGTCGGAGATGACGTAAGCAACAGCAACGCACACCAAAATGGCGGCTCCGAACCCAACCGCGCTTGTGTTTCCAACACGCGCCATTTTTTCTTCAGATGCCACTCGCCTCTTCTGTTTTCTTTTCTCGCGTCTTCCATTTGGTGGGCTGGGTCGGAGTATTAATGGGCTCAGTCTGATTTCAATACTGGCCCAATTTAGAGTCCAAAATAATACTGGCCCACTTTTAATTCAGCTGATTATTTTTATAGCTGTTAATTAATCTTTATTAACCTAACACTTTAGGAAGCGTCGGATTCGAACCCTGCCTTATCTACGCAACAACTCACTTGTCAATGTAAATTCTTAAATAGAGTTCAGATTCACAACAAATTAGTTATTGACTTGTCAAGTTAAAGAATACTGTACAAAAACAAAAAAAAACTTAGCAACACAAGTTAACAATGAATGAGAATTTATATTTCTTAACCATCTCCCATAAGAATGAAAATAGAACTTGAATGAAAATAGAACTTATTTAATTGAGAGGATCGTCTATTTTTTCTCTACAATATTTAAGAAATTAGTCATTAGACATTCAATCCAGTAGATATTCGGTGCGGTGCACACAGAAAAAAGTTTATTAACTTATTATTTGTTTTCCTTAATAATTTGGTTAGCTGAGAAGTGAGAACTGAGAAGAGTAATGCATTGGATTGCACTCTAATAACATTTACTTAAAACTTTTTAAGTATATTCATGTGAGAATTAACTAATAAAATTTCATACTAATATGAAATATGAAACTGGAGATTAAAAAAAAACTAATTGAAAAGAAAATATCCCCCTATAGGCTATAGTACCAGTGACGGTGCTACTGTGCCAGAGGGGAAAAAAAAAACTCTCTCTCATCCTTCCCAAAAACAAAGACCTTTTTTGTCTGAGAGAATCTCTGCACAGAAAACACCAATCTCACCTCTCTCTCTCTCACACACATACACACACAGTAGTGCACTCTTTTCCTCTCATTCTTGATTGAAGCTCAGATCAGATTCATCTTCATGGAGATCCCAGAAAAGTTGGTGAAGTTGAGATACCATATCCTTGCAACACTTTTGGTATCAGCTACAATCATAACCCTCATAACAGTAGCACCAAGATTCATGAATCTCTTGGCATATTTCTGGCCACTCCTACTCTCCACAGCACTTGTTCTTGCCTTAGTCTTCTTCTTCGCCAAGACCTCTCCTTTACCGGCTACCGATTCTTCCCTTGACACCTCCCTCCTTGATTATGTTGCTGGCACCCACCAAGATCCGCCCTTGGATTCTGCTCACAACAAGTTTGATTAGCCTAATTAATAAGGTTAGACACCAACAACACCAACATTAGATAATAAGACACTTCTTAGTTCTTACTATTTTCACTTCTATAGTTCTATGTATCATTATTATTATTATTATTTTGTTACCCCCTTTTAATTTTCTTATGATTTAGTTATTAACTTCTACTTACAATTGACAGCTTTGTACTATTATTTTTGCTTCTTTTTTATGCTTGAGTTGCATATTATTTTTAGTGTTGTAATTCAATAATTTTTTGTTTTATGATTATTATTGTTATTGAGCTGAAAATAATCCGATAAAATTTAAATACGCAACGAGAATTGTAGGCATAATTGTTTGTGATGGAGCATTTGGTGTGATTGCGATTTGTGAAAGATGCAACCTTAGCTTGAACCTACTATGTTTTTTCTTTCTCTCCATCTTTTCTTTTCTTTTTTCTTTTTTCTTTTTTCTTTTTAGGGTCCGGGTTGGATAAATACAATGTCATTGTGTGTACATAATTGATAATTCATAATTCATAGTCTCTTCTAAGTCTTCTCTCTCTAAAAAATTATTTCTCATGATTGATGACGTTATGCTTAGGTCATGATTGATATCTCATAATATATTTTTTTTGGTGACCTCTCATAATTCGTATTTTATATTTTCATAGGAATATTTGCCAATCAGTCACATCTATTTTAATTATTAGACACAAAAATTTTATTTTTTACTCGTATTTAAATTCTAGGAAATCAATGTTAGGAACCAATAGAGAGCCAATAAGTATAATTAGGGTGAGTGGTAAAAGAGAAAAAGAAAAAAAAAATGATATTAACTTCCTATTGTTTTTCTAATATTAATTTTCAAAATTTTCTCTATTCGAACTGGCTTATAAAAATAATTTTATTTTCAATAAAAACAATAATTTTATTGGTTATTACCAAGTGTAACAAGATATAAATGGTTTTTAATTAAAAATTAAAAAAATATATATGGAAAAGTGTTGAATGATGGTTTGAGGAAAAATTTGGTGTTTTGAAAAGAACCAAGCATGTGTTATAAACAGGGCAGGGCAGGCAGCATCTAGCTAGGAATTAATTAATTAAAATAATAAAAGTGTTTTTGTTCAGAAAGAAAAATAATAATAATAAAAGTGTGAAAATAGAGGGATATAGTATTTTATTTGATTTGATTTTTCAGTGAATGGAATTTGAAGTCTTGAAAATCGTAGAATAATTAAGCATCGTACAATTCAACATGTGCCATCCATTTTAAGATTAGATTCTCACTGCCTCTCAAATGTGCCATTACTCCATTATTATTTTTAGGGACCTACTTCATCCTTCTTCCCCTAAAGAATATTTTCTTTAGAAAATGTATTTACCATTTTTAACTTCAACAAAATGACAATCCATAAAGTAAACTTATATATGTACATATACACCAAAAAAAAAACTTATATATGTGTACGTGTATTTATGCATGTATAGCTAAAATTTTTGAGAATTTTTTAGAATAAAAGTATTTAAATATGTGTATTTACAAACTTCAGCACCTTTATTTTTATATTTTTAATTTATATTTTAGTTTTCTATATAAATAATTATTTTAATAGCTAAAATTTTTTAACACATAATTTATAAAAATAAATTAAGAAATCTAATTAATAAAGTCCTAAAAAACATGCTAAAAATATAATCATAGAATTTTCAATTTTTTTAATGTGTTTAACGTATAACTTTTTTTTTTTGACATTCCCAAATAATGTACTAAAAACATCCAATAGTAAGATTTCAATAATATTTCAATATGTATACAGTTATACACACAAAAGTCAATTGAAAGTCAACAGAATATATAACAACTACAATAAGCAAATTGTTAACTGTCGTTATTAAGTGATCTGTTGCCAAAGCTGATGACGGATTTGAATTGAATTGAGCAACTCAATTAAACTAATTAACACTATTTTTACACTGCTCACTCTTATAGTTTTGAAAGTGTACGATGTATTATATGATATTAGGTGTTTCAGTATTTTTAATTGTTAATTTTAAATTAATTTTAATAATAAAATATTTTATAATTAAAATTAACCTACGAAACACGAACACTTTTATAAGTTGCCGTATCGTAATGTCGGACATTTTACAGATATTTTGTGTTATGTATTTTTAGCTAAACATGCTTTGTTATTTGATGTGTCATTGTATCGCGTGGTATCGTGTTCCGCATCCGTGTTTTATAAAGATCAACGAATAAAAATATTAAAACAAGTAATATCATAAAATACCTAATATATATTTCGTATAGTTTTTTTTTTTCTTGTCCTTGTAAATGAGATGAGAGACGTGTAAAGTTGGTGAGTAAAATGGGCAAATAATGATGGTAGAAAAAAGGCAACAAGATGCTTAGAAACTTGATAATGTTTGGTTTGAAAATTTCGTCGGGTACTCAATTGGTTATGGCATTATTGTGGGCCATTTGAGTTGTGTTTGAGAATTTTGACTGCAAATCACATTCACAGATTAAAGATAAGTGTGAATGCTTTGTGGATAGTTGTTGTAGGATTCGGATCTAGGTGTGTGTATATTCATGTCTTCATCCCTCTCATCAGTTCTTGTGCTGCCTATATTATATAGCTCTTAAAACCTTGCTCTAACATGCATGTGACTAATAAATACAAATTTTAATACCAGAACTTACATCTATTTCTCCTATTAGTTCTTAACTTTGTTGAAACTTTTATTGAAATAATGTTGTTTATCTTGAATAAATTGATACACTTCTGTTTTTTTTATATATTATTTAATAATTATTCTAAGTATATTATTAAATTAAATGAATAAACACTCAAGTTAGTAGGGAAAAAAAACACTCAAGTTAGTCTTAAGAAATTACAAATGGAACGATAGTTCCTAACAAATTTTCATTATCTAAAGATGTGTTTGGTAGAAGGGACATGGACTAAAACTCAATATTATATTTGGTTGAAAGAAATTGAGACAAAAATTTCAGTCTTTATCTCTATAGTTCTAGTATTCTCAGTATCTGAAAACACGAGAACTGATAGGACTGAAATTTTAATAACTTTTATTACTCAATACTAACATTTATCCCTCCTTCGCCAACTTAATTTAATCTATATTTATCGATCTCTATTTCTTAGTAAATTTTAAACTACACACAATGACAAATTTAATTCAATTTCAATCTTTGAGTTGAGTCTCTCAATTTCAGTCTCTCTCCCAAAAACACAGCCTAAAATAAGAGTCCTTCAATGTGAGAAAGTCTGACTTAAGCTTAACAGAATGCTTAAAATGCTTCATTCATGTAGCTTAAGCTGGAATGGAGTCCAAGCTAAGTAGACATTCACAATGGAGAAAGAAAAAGACAAAACTTTGATTGTAAGTGACATTCTCTCGAAGTTTATTTTTGATGTACACGTAACATTACTCGTCATGTAATTACAGACAAAGTGAAATGAAGATAAGAAGTAATAACCTATGACGACTCTCTATATACTCTTCAAAGCTCTATTGTGTATTACTACTACTACATTGAAAGTGGAAAATTTGAACTCTACAAAAACTCTACTCTGTGAATTACTACAACATTGTACAATGTTTTTTTGGTCAAATCTAAGATGACTGAGCAAATGCTAAATCAGAAACTGAAAGTGTACCAGACTCATCAACATCAAGTTCTTCAAACTCATGCAACAAAACTGATATATCTTCTTGACTAATCTTCCCCATCTCTTTGAGCTTATAAACAACGAATTCAGCAGCCCTATCAGCAACAGATCCAAACATATGTTATACAAACAATGAAACCATACAAATGATTGATAGAAATTAGAATACAGGTTCCTAAAGTTTTATGTAATATTTGAAAGAATGCAGAACTAACCCAACAGTGCCATCATCATCAAGATCTGCAGCCTCCAAGTCCAAATTGGTCATCTTCTTCGAAAGAACCCACTTCACGATTGTCTTTTGTCGGCTTTCGGTGTTAAGCTCAGCAATGTAGAGGAACACCTGAGCCAAAGAAATTGTACCTGCCAATATCCAAAACACAGCAAATACTCTACCTGCTTCAGTTGAGAAACTCTTATCACCATATCCAAGGGTTGTAAGAGTAGAACAAACGCAGTAAAACGCGTCGATGACTTGCAATTTCTCAACCGCGACCAAGAAAACCGTCCCCACTATGATCATAATCAAGAGAAGGGAAAAGGCCAAGAGGAATTTGTATCTTGCTTTGTTCACCTCAACCTCCTTTAGAATCTCTCTTTCACCAACATGTTGGTGCATGTGCATAGCTTTAACTAGCAAAACTTCTTGCTTCTCAACCAAGTAATCTGCTGCTTGGCCTAGGATTAGTCCAACCAATGCCATTCCGGAGAAAACAAAAGCGCATGCGAGTAGCTTTGTAAGGTTGCTATTCGGAACAATATCTCCATAACCAACTGTTGTCATTGTCACAACTGTGAAGTATATAGCATCAAGAACCCCGTCCGTTTTCAGCCCCTTGATCTGGTTCCCAACAAGGTAGAATACAATAGCACCTATTCCTAAATACAATATAAGGTACATAGCAACTTTTCTAAAGCTTGGATGTATATTCCCAAATATTGACTCAGATCTTGGCACTGGTATGTTGCCATTCGTGTCTGCGAAATCAGCATCGTGGCAAGGTGCACTTCTAGCACGGCGCAACTTTCTCTTCCTTAACTGCCTTCTGAACTTTTGATCTTCAAGATCCTCTGATCTTGACAGCAAGGGCTCTTTTGCATCTGTCTTCGCCATGCAGATGAACTTAAGAAGCAAAGATCAGCAATACACCACCTGATTCAGTTCCCTGGCAATCCAAATATAAATTCATAAGATCAAAGTCATAAAAACATAGTAACAATTAAACATGTATCTATCTATGTTCAAGCACAATTCAAGTTCCAAGATTCATTTGGATCTCCCAAATTCTAGACCTTCAATTGGAGAAAAAGAAGATGCAGCATCTTCTTACTTTGTAAGTGCAATAACTAATAGGAAAATTATAGGTAACCAATATTTTTCAAACCAATAAATCAGGAGAACATTCAAAATGTTAAAAATAGAACGTCCTATACCACACAATTAAGAACTTCTAAAAATCAAATATACATATAACTCCATATATATTTTTTTAGAAATAGAACGTCCGAAACCTAATAAGAAAAGTTAAAGAAAACATAACTGCTTTAGCTTAAAGGACTTCTCATCTGAAAATTACAACTCAATTTCCCACCCATAAATCCGTAACACTTAGAATTCTAATGAACATTATTACATCAGTAATACCTAATTTCCTTATTTAACACATATCAGTTCATAGGGAACAGAAAATTTGAGAATTAGGTAAAGTAGCTTTGAAGTAAAATCCCAATTTAAGTAACACAAACTTGTCCCTTATTAAAATACTAATGATGCCTTAATTATGGGAAAAAACTTAATTAACAAGTTGGATCTGACTTGACCATCATCATTAACACAACTAATCTTCACCATGTGGAAAAACCTGTGCAAGTGTAGTCCTATATAATTGAAAGAGCACTAGATCTTGATGACCTATTATCTAAACTAGACAATTACTTCACAAAACAGATCAATAACAATAAGATTATAATGGAAGAAGGAAGAAGCTTTGAATTTTGACCTTGAGTTGTTTGAAGTGGGAGAGATGAATGTTGATGCAGTTGCAGTTGCAGTTGCAATTACAGTTACAGTTACGGTGTATTGTTGTTGTGTTCTGAAAGGTTCGGAGGACCACAAGTTTTGATTCATATGTGGATCCTATTCAACTCCGCGTTAATGAGTTACTATTTTATTTTATATTATTTAAATAAAGTGTTATATATCCATTTGTTTTGTTTCAACTGGATTTGACTTTTAAGGCTTGTGGCTGGTGGTGGCTGGCCACCACAGAAGGAAAATGACATGCTTTCTCACTTTGAGATAATGACACTTTGCTAATAGCTCTGTGCCCAACACATTTAAAAAATGAAAATAAAGAAATTCTAGAACTAATTTGTTTATTAATTAAAATTCTTCTAAAAAAGTTTAGATATAAAATGAAATTTATATATGAAAAAGTATTAGTAGGTATATTTTTTTAATTAATAATTTTTATTTATATATGAAAATTTTTGAATGATTTATATTTTACTATTTTAGAAGATTTATTCTCTAAAATTTTGCATCACCTATCTTTTGACATTTTGAATAATCAACAGTGTAAATTATATATGCTATATTTCTTTTTTTTTGACTAATTATTTATCAATATTTTATTAATTACATAACATTACTCAAAATCATTTCACCCGAATGTCTAAAGAACAAACAAAGGATTAGCCATTGTAGTCCACCATAAACATTGAATATTGAATTTTCAAATAAAATAAAATAAATCTCTAAATGTAATTAAAGACTTCATTATATTAATATTTTAATTGAATAATAATAATAATAATAATAATAATAATAATAATAATAATAATTACAAATCATGTTACATATTATATTAGATTGGATTGTAGTCATCCTAGATATTTCCAACCTGACCTGTTAAATCAGAAACTGAGAGTATACCATCCTGATCAACATCAAGTTCTTCAAACTCCTGCATCAAAAGTGATATAGCTTCTTCACTAATCTTCCCCATATCTTTAAGCTTATAAATAATGAACTCAGCAGCCCTATCAGCAACAGATCCAAAGATATGTTATAAAAACAATGAAGCAACATAAATGATTGATAGAAATTAATTAGAATCCATGTCCTATAGTTTTATGTAATTTTGAATTAAGTCTTTCTGAATTGTTTTCTTTGACAGTATAAAACTTGATCAAGGCTTTGAAAGAATGCAAAACTAACCCAACTTTGCCATCACCATCAAGATCTGCTTCCTCCAAGTCCAAAATGGTCATCTTCCTTGAAAGAACCAACTTCACAATTGCCTTTTCTCTGCTTTCAGTGTTAAGCTCAGCAATGTAGAGGAACACCAGAGCCAAAGAAATTGTACCTGCCAATATCCAAAACACTGCAAATATTCTTCCTGCTTCAGTTGAGAAACTCTTACCACCATATCCAAGTGTTGTAAGAGTAGAACAAACGCAGTAAAGCGCATCGACGACTTCCAATTTCTCAACCGCGACCAAGAAAACCGTCCCTACTATGATCATAATCAAGAGAAGGAAAAAGGCCAAAAGGAATTTGTATCTTGCTCTTTGACCAACTTGTTGGTGCATCTTGTGCATAGCTTTAACTAGATAAACTTGTTGCTTCTCAGCCAAGTAATCTGCTGCTTTGCCTAGGATTAGTCCAACCAATGGCATTACAGAGAAAACCAAAGCGCACGCAAGTAGCTTTGTAAGGTTACTATCCGGAACAATATCTCCATAACCAACTGTTGTCATTGTTACAACTGTGAAGTATATAGCATCAAGAACCCCATTTGTTTTCAGCCCCTTCAACTGGTCCCTAACAAGGTAGAATACAACAGAACCTATTCCTAAATACAATATAAGGTAGTACATAGCAACTTTTCTAAAGCTTGAATGTATATTCCCAAATAGTGACTCAGATCTTGGCTCTGGTATATTGCAATTCGTGTCTGGGGAATCACCAATGATATTGCAAGGTGCGCTTCTGGCGCGGCGCAACCTTCTATTCTTTAACTGCCTTCTTAACTTTTGAGCTTCAGGATCCTCTGATCCTAACAGCAAGGGCTCTGTTGCTTCCGTGTTCGCCATTACTTGAGAAGCAAGGATCAGCAATAGACCAGCTGATTTAGTTCTGGGATGATATCATTCAAATAAACTACATAAAGAATATAATACAAAGTCCAAATATAAATTCATAAGATCAAAGCCATAAAAACATAGTAACAATTAAAGATGTATCACTATCTATGTTCAAGCACGTACTAGAATACCAGAGAAATAATTCAAGTTCCAAGATTCATTTGGATCACCTCTTACAGCTTATATGGATGCTCCCAAATTCTATTCCTTCAATTGAAGAAAATTAGAAGAAGATGCAGGCAATAACTAATAAGCTTTGACAAGTTAAAGAAAACATAACTGCATATGTGGATTTGACTTTTAAGGCATGTGGCTGGCAAGACTGGCGACAGAAGGAAAATAAAATTCTTTCAGTTTCAGATGATCACACTTTGCTAAATGCTGGTAGCTATGTGTCCATTGACCATTGCCCAACACATTTTAAAAATAAAATAAATCTCTTCAATCTTACGTTAACGAGCAACGTGTTTGTTATACTTATTTTTATTTTTTTTTGTTGACCATACTTATTTTGAATTGATACTTCATTAAAAATTATCATTAGCTTATAAGATAAGATATTTATATATCAGATGGATGAAAGTTTATGCTCCTTAACTATCTTTCTCGAGTTTGATTCTTCTTAAAAAATGTGAATAGAATTTGTATAAAAGGGTCGCCCATTTTATGCCTCTTCAGTATCCAGTGGTCCTTGGATACCTAATGTAAAAAAAAAACTTATAAGACACTTTTTTAATTAAAAATAATAATAAAGCTATAAGAAAGAACACTGAAATTCAAAAATTGAGAGTGGAAAATACTCAAAATAGCTAAGAAAGGCGCGAGAAGAAGAAACGCTGAAAATGGAGGGAAAGTGGATGAGTTCCAAATCAAACTCACCGAACCTCCATCTTCTCCTCAAGATCAAAGGTAACCAATCCAATCCACTTTCTCAGCTCATAACAAACCTCAACTGAGTTAGTTAATCAGTTATAGTAGTTAGTTACTTAGTTATTTGCATTCGTCGCACGCAGAGTTCACTCGATCTCTCATCACTGACCTCAGCAACGGTCAATCGCCAGTCATCCTCATCTACCGATTCAGGAATCACTGCACTCATCGGCAATTGCAATTGGTAGGGTTCTGCATCACATTCTATTATTGGATTCTTCTCATTTGAAAATGTTGATTATGTTTGTTCTTTTGTGAATTTTTGTAAATGCAGCTTTTGTGGTTCCGATCTGCCATGCGGGAAGGATGTTCTCACTCTCCGCAGAGAATCACACGTACACATAATAGGTCACTTTCAGTCTCTATCTTTCGATTTTTCGCTGATTTGAATTTTCTAAACTAAATTGTTCGTGTATTTTGATCAATGTTGAATTATGAGGGTTCAAATTTTAAATTAATTTTATATTAGATGGTTTTAGGTTGGAAAAAGAGGTTGATGGCTTTATGTGATTTTAGATTTTAGATCTGTTGTTCAATTTTACTCGCTGGGCAACTTTCCAGATGTGATGTTGAGAGTGCTACTCATTGTTCAGAAGCTGTTGCAAGAGAACAGGCATTGTTCCAAGAGGGATATTTATTACATGCATCCTTCTGTGTTTTCAGGTAAGAAGCTTGGGATGAGTAAATATATTGTTTGGTGAAACTTAGAGAATGAGATTCATCTGTTGAAACTTGAAAGTTATATTGATTTGAAATACATAGGGTGTAAGATAGTGATTAAAATTTTAAATTTAATCAAAGATTTTATTGTATTAATTCTTTAATTGAATAATACATATACATTGAAATAATAAAAATAAGTGCTTGCTCCGGTACTATGGTTAATTAAGATATACCTGTACGTTTATTTAAATTGACTAGTAAGATTTCGACACGTGAAATACATATATCTACGTCAGCGAAGATAAGAAGTAATAACAAATGATGACTCTCTATATATACTCTTCAAAGCTGTATCTTACCATTGAAAGTGAAAAATCTGAACTCTACAGAAACTCTGCTCTCTGAATTACTACTGCATACAATGTGTTTTTGTCAAATCTAAGATGACTGAGCAAATGCTAAATCAGAAACTGAAAGTGTACCAGACTCATCAACATCGAGTTCTTCAAACTCCTGCAACAAAACTGATATATCTTCTTGACCAATCTTCCCCATCTCTTTGAGCTTATAAATAACGAATTCAGCAGCCCTAACAGCAACAGATCCAAAGATATGTTATACACACAATGCAGCCATTTAAATGATTGATAGAAATTAGAATACAAGTCTCTATAGTTTTATGTAATATTTGAATTAAGGATAACTTGATCAAGGCTTTGAAAGAATGCATAACTAACCCAACAGTGCCATCATCATCAAGATCTGCAGCCTCCAAGTCCAAATTGGTCATCTTCCTTGAAAGAGCCCACTTTACAATTGCCTTTTGTTGGCTTTCAGTGTCAAGATCAGCAATGTAGAGGAACACCTGACCCAAAGACATTGTACCTGCCAATATCCAAAACACAGCAAATATTCTACCTGCTACACTTGAGAAACTCTCACCATCATATCCCAGAGTTAGAGTAGAACAAACGCAGTAAAACGCTTCCATGACTGTAAATTTCTCAACCACGACCAAGAAAAATGTCCCCACTATGATTATAATCAAGAGAAGGAAAAAGGCGAAACGTAATTTGTATCTTGCTTTGTTCACCCTAGCCTCAATTAGAATTTCTCTTTGACTAACATCTTGGTGCTGGTGCATAGCTTTAACTAGAAGAACTTGTTGCTTCTCAACCAAGTAATCTGCTGCTTTCTCTAGGATCAGTGCAACGAATGCCATTCTGGAGAAAACAAAAGCGCACGCAAGTAGCTTTGTAAGGTTGCTATTCGGAACAATATCTCCATAACCAGCTGTGGTTAGAGTTGCAACTGTGAAGTATATAGCATCAAGAACCGCATTTATTTTCAGCCCCTTCATCTGGTTCCTAACAAGGTAGAATACAAGAGTACCTATTCCTATATACAATATAAGATACATAGCAACTTTTCTAAAATTTAGATACATATTCCCTTCATCTGGTATATTGCCATTCGTGTCTGGGGAATCAGTATCGTTGCAAGGTGCATTTCTAGCACGGCGCAACCTTCTCTTCTTTAACTGCCTTCTGAAGTTTTGAGCTTCAAGATCCTCTGATCTTGACAGCAAGGGCTCTGTTGCTTGTGTGTTCGCCATGCAGATGAACTTAAGAAGCAAGGATCAGCTCAAATAAGAAGGAAAATAAACTAAGACACAGTCCAAATATAAATTCATAAGATCAAAGTCATAAAGAACATAGGAACAATTAAGCATGTGTCTATGTTAAAAAACAAAAACCTCATATGGATCTCCCAAATTCTATTCCTTCAATTGAATTGTTTGAAGTGGAAGAGATGAAGATGCCGTTACAGTGTGTTGTTGTTGTGTTCTTAAAGGATCGGAGGACGCAAGTTTTGATTCAGTGCAGGTGCATATGTGAATCCCGGTCAACTCCGCCATAATGAATCACTATTCAACTGGATTTGACTTTTAAGGCATGTGGCTGGCCAGACTGGCTATGGAAGGAAAGTAGTTAACATGCTTTCAGTTAGCTTCGCATCGGGGAGAAACTCACATGTAGCTAATTTCATATAAAATTAATATCGATAACTATTAACTCACAATTTAATCAAATATATGTTGGTTAAATTAAATCAAGCATATTATGTTTATCATTCATGAAACAAATTATTGTGGATTTTCAATTTTATTTACTTTCATTTGGTATCAGAGCTGGTTAATCCGGCTCCAAATGTTCAAGAGTATGTGAGGTGTGAGAGAATTATTGTATGTTCATGAAATAAGTTCAATTAGCGTCAATTGATGAAGCCTTGAAGAATTTGTGAGATTAATGTTCTCACTTAGAGTTTGTGTGAAAAACAAGAGAGTTTTTGTTTGAAAAGTTGTTAAGCAAGAGAGTTCTTGCTTGAAAGGTGATGAGAATCAAGAGTATTCTCATGTTGGTTTATTATAGCCATGATAGTGAGGTTTCTAAAATGGGAGACCAAAGTTGTTGGGAGATAACGTCTACCCACTAGAAGGCTTACAAACAGAAGCCTTGTTGATGTAAGTTTATGAAAAGTTGATGTTGCAACTCAGAAGATTGTTCAATTGACGCTACAACAGATAGCATTGGAGAGAGTTCTTCACATGATGCTGACGAAATACAACAATATGTGGTGACAACAAAGTTACAAAGACATGCAGAATTGCATTAAATAAAAGCCCAGAGTTCGTTAGATGAGGAAAGAAATCATCAACAAAGATAAGAGTATTCAACATGATGCTGAATCAAGTCATGATTGTTGAAAAGAGATCGTGGCTATTCGTACAAATCAAGCAGAGTAATAGAAAGTCTTTGAAAAAAATCACACAACAACAATTAAAGAGTATAAGAAGGAGATCGCCGATTTAATCACTGAAGCAAGAGTTGTGAACATCCGAAGATTAAATTGAAGATAGAAGAACTATATTTTGTCAAGCTTGATTTAAGGGAGGCAATGTTGATTAAATTAAATCAAGCATATTATGTTTACCATTCATGAAACAAATTATTGTGGGTTTTCAATTTTATTTACTTTCAATATATTAAATAATCTAAGAATTCTCACAATTGCATATCACCTCTAGGATAATCGCTATTTGATAAAATAAAATAAATCTCTTAAATCTTACTTTAAAGAGTTACATGTTTGTTATACTTAATTTTTAATTGATACTTTATTAAAAATTATCATTAATCTTATAAGCTATAATCACACGTTGCTAAAATAAAATAAATCTCTTCAATCTTCTTACGTTAACGAGTAACATGTTATGTTTGTTACACCTATTTTTAATTGATACTTCATTAAAAATTATCATTAGCTTATAAGAGATTTATTTTTTAAATTAAAAATAATAAAGCTATAATAAGAGAGAACTAAAATTCAAAAATTGAGAGTGGAGGCGCGAGAAGAAGAAACGCTAAAAATGGAGGGAAAGTTGATGAGTTCCCAATCACACTCACCGAACTTCAATCTTCTCGTCAAGATCAAAGGTAACCGATCCAATCCACTTTCTCAGCTCATAACAAACCTCAACTGAGTTAGTTAATCAGTTATAGTAGTTAGTTAGTTAGTTAGTTAATAGTTAGTTATTTGCTTTCGTCGCACGCAGAGTTCACTCGATCTCTTGTCACTGACCTCAGCAACGGTCAATCGCCGGCCATCCTCATCCACCGATTCAGGAATCACTGCACTCATCGCAATTGCAATTGGTAGGGTTCTTCATCACATTCAATTATTGGATTCTTCTCATTTGAAAATGTTGATTATGTTTTCCTTTGTGAATTTTTGTAAATGCAGCTTTTGTGGTTCCGATCTTCCATGCGGGAAGGATGTTCTCACTCTCCGCAGAGAATCGCACGTACACAGAATAGGTCACTTCATCGCTTCTTCAGTCTCGATCTTCCGATTTTTCGCTGATTTGAATTTTCTAAACTAAATTGTCTCTGTATTTTGATCAATGTTGAATTATGAGGGTTTAAATTATGATTAATTTTATATTAGATGGTTTTAGGTTTGGAAAAGAGGTTGATGGCTTTATGTGATTTTAGATTTTAGATCTGTTGTTCAATTTTACTCGCTGGGCAACTTTTCAGATGTGATGTTGAGAGTGCTACTCATTGTTCAGAAACTTTTGCAAGAGAACAGGCATTGTTCCAAGAGGGATATTTATTACATGCATCCTTCTGTGTTTTCAGGTAAGGAGCTTGAGAAAAGTAAATATATTGTTTGGTGAAACTTAGCTAGAGAATGAGATTCATCTGTTGAAACTTGAAAGTTATATTGATTTGAAATACATAGGGTGTACAATTTGCAATATGCATCATTGCACAGAATGATCCCTTCTTAACCATGTGTTCTATTTCTTCTCAAAAAATGCAGATCAGTCAGTTGTAGACCATGCAATTAATGATATATGTGTTCTTATGCAGTGCAGTCGCCATAACCTTAATGTGGTAAACTTTTTGTCCTCCGTCCTTTTTTGCCGCTTTGCTTTTGGTCTGGCTCTCTTTAAATTGTTGCACTGCACAATCTGTGGATTTTGGTAAATTAAACTAGTCTCTGAATTTCTGGTAACAATAACCACCATGGGCCATGGCATTAGTTTCCAATAGTAGCTTTTCTACCCGGAAATAAAAAAAGTATTCATAATATTGCTTGGTTAGTTGATTTCATTTTCCAGCTTCTAATATCTAGTATTTGTGTCTTCAGAAACAATAATGAAGGGATGTTTTACTGGCAAATGTTTAAGAATTATTTTTCTCTTGCTGATTATTTTTTTGAAATAGACATAGCCATGTTCTGGGTGCTAACATCTTTTCAAATTTTCTTTTGCTGCAGGTTTCTGCTGGGAAAGGGTACAATATGAGATTATATTCTATCTTGAAAAAAGCATTTTGCTGTCTGAAATATCTCTATGAATCATAACAATAGCTTTATTTTTATATGTGGTGCTATTTTATGAAACTGTATACATTTTTTTTATAAGATATTGCAGCTATATCTAAAAGAGATTTACAACATATATATCTCAGCAGGTTTAACAGTTAACACTAATATCACACTTAATGACAATGATAAAATGATTACATTTATTGTTCTTTATGTAGTTAATACTTAATGTACATCAAGAAGGTTAGCAATTGTGGAGTTGTCCAATCTAAGATTTTATCTCTTGCGGCATTAGCAATTGTTAATTAGTTTTCTCAAAGCTGATGCTTTTTTATATCTGGTTCAGTTCTTCATATGATCATGCCGAGTTCAAATATGTTTCAACTGATAAGACAGACAAAATTTGTTTCTGCTATAGGTTAGTTATGGGTTGGATAAGATTCTTTGAAGGAACAAGGCTGTTTGACTGCATCAGTTCTCCCAACAAGGTAAGAACTACAAACTTTAACTTTGTCTTTTACATTTCAATTACATACAGCCATTTCACTTCACTGCAGGTCCACCCTATTCCTGTTCATGTTGAAGATGTTAAAGGTATCCTAATTTCTGGAAGAATATAATGCAATTGTTTTGTTTCCTTCTCCTAAC
>JASCZI010151684.1:14528-32258 GCA_036250425.1 Stylosanthes scabra | reverse complement strand
ATTAGGATTTAGTTACTCTAGATTCGTTGTGCTTTGATTTCTGAAAACCTTAGAATTGTGATTGAATGTATACATTGGCCCTCAAGGGAAAAACATCTTCGAAGCTCTTAACATTCCATTCATCATATTAATCTCAAGTAATATTTTCTGCACTTTTTTCTTATTTGTTCTCTCTTATTTTCGTGTTGATCACCACCATCCTCTCAAGGTTATTATTCGAATCTGCTTAGTGTGATTAAGGGATAGTATTGCTTGGTCCTTTATTCCTCGTGGGAACGATACCCACTTCACCGTGGTATTACTTGAACGATTCGGTGCACTTGCCGATTTTCACGCTATCACTAAGATGAGCTCATCCGGTCGGTTATCACAGCCAACCCGACCGATCCAGTATATATCCCGGACCACTATGGACGCACTTCCTCGAGGACAACCTATCCAATACCCTGAACGTTTACGTTCTTTCTCATTTATATATATGGGGGTTTCAATATCATATACCCTTATCCCTCCAAAGCAAGCCGAGATGTTAGCTCGAAAGCCCCTCATGCCACTTGCTTGGTGAGCCGAGACGTTAGCCCGAAGGCCCCTCATGTGCACCCACTACGTCCGTTAGTCCACAAGATTCTAGGCAGGTCACGTCAGTTTTCAAACCCACCATATCACCTAGCTTTCGTAATCATTCATTCATACATATAGCTGCATCGAATGAACTCAAGTGGAACACTAGGAGGTGGATACCAACCCATTAAATTCACTTTGAAACACTTGGTTTGATGGTTCTGGACCCTAGAATCGATTCTCAAAGGTTACGAATCGATTCTCTGAAGAAAATTTACAAATATTTCGTTCCAGGGAAAACTTGAATCGATTCACAAAACATCCGAGTCGATTCGTCACACTTAGAAAAATCAGAGTTCACAGTTTTGGGTAAGGCGAGTCGACTCCAGGACTCTAAGAATCGATTCTAATTGCCAGTTTCCAAAATAGTTAGCCTCTATCCAAACTTGAATCGATTCTCAGACCATCTGAATCGACTCGATACAATTGGTAAAGTTTGTTTCAAGTTTCGTAGACATCGAGTCGACTCTGGCAACCCACGAATCGATTCTAATTGCAAATTTTGAAAGCATTTCGTCTCTGTCCAAAGTTGAATCGATTCGGTGAAGAATAGAGTCGATTCGCAGTGCCAAAAGTTCATAAATTCAAGCAACCCAGAACGTACGAATCGACTATCTGGCTAGGAGAATCGATTCTAACGCAGCAAATTCTACAGAAAATAGTTTTGAAAGCCAAGTTCTTCCAAACCAAACCAAACCATACCTTCTTAACACATTCCAACGAAACCATATCATCATAAACCATCATTTTTCAGCAGCATAACACATGCTTTTCATCTCAAATCATTTCATATCATAGGTTTCCACTCTGTAGACCACATTACATCAAAGTTGCACCACAACAACCACAT
Source organism: Stylosanthes scabra (assembly GCA_036250425.1). Classification (NCBI taxonomy): domain Eukaryota; kingdom Viridiplantae; phylum Streptophyta; class Magnoliopsida; order Fabales; family Fabaceae; genus Stylosanthes; species Stylosanthes scabra. The sequence continues at coordinate 30,787 of JASCZI010151684.1, read as the reverse complement.
ACAAAAATCCACAAACAAGCATGCATGTCACAAAATCAGAGCAAACAAGCATCACAACTACGTTTTCATGCAAATTTACACGTTAAACTAAAGAATCTTACTCCGTACCTCTTGTAGTCACTCTATTTATCACGGTAGAACACCGGAACAAGCTACACCTACTCAATTTCCAACTTGATTCTCTTGAAACAAGCTTCCACAACAGTTCAACCTCAAAACCCCGGCTTCAAACGGTATCTACTATCCTCTACATCAACCCAAATTTCAGAAATTCATCATGACCTTGAACTATGGAGCTAGGGTGAGTAGAAGAGAATTTGAACCAAGAAAACCCAAGTTCTTACCTCTACAAGTGGTATGTACTCAAAGACAACGGAGAGAGTTTCGCGTAGCCGTCGACGGAAGGTGGTATGTACTCAAAGACAACGGAGAGAGTTTCGCGTAGCCGTCGACGGAACGGCAATTGGAGCTCCGGTGTGGAAATGATGGTGGATTGAAGATGGAGTGTTGGTGTGGTTTAGGTTGAGGGTGATGAGTGAAATGAAGGAGTGAGTGAGTGTACGTGTATGTGAAGTGTGAGTGCTCATGTGTTGTGCTGTTGGTGTACTAGGGTGTTTGGGTGTCATGTGTGAGTGCTCATGCACTCAAGTTGCCCAAACCGGGTCAACTTTAACGTTAGGTGTACGGGTTTTTACTCTAATTACCTTCCAAATTATAATTACGTTCCGTTTAAATACCGAGATATCACACCCTAACCCTACCCACAGGTTGATATTTCATTTATAATTCAACCCTACCCGCACTCAACCCGCGGGTTGTGACTGATAAGAGATTTAATTTAGAAATTATGATTTGTAAAATTTTATATTATACATGTAAGTAAATGGAAGAAGCTTTTACATATTCAAGGTATAAAATTAGAAACTGAAGTGATAATTGAGTGGTTAAAACCTTTTATATAACCAAGAGATCATGTGTTCTATCCCTAATACTATTTTAAAAAAAATTATGTATTATATATGGGGTACGGGTTGGGCGGATAAGGTTGAGCCAATCCGCTCCGCACTCAACCCACTCCACTGCGAATAGGGTTGACAACTCGATCCGAACGGATTGGATAGAATTGAATACCCGCAGATAGGATTAGTATTGCCACCCGGGCATATGTAGAATATTTTTAAATGTAGAATCATTAAAAGCTTTTAAGCATTTTTTTCACTTTTGTTTTAAAAAGTATATTATTACTTGGGGAGATTGGTCACGCGTACATGTGAAACACACCAGCATACAAAATAATTTTGAATAATGATAGGAATTCAGTAAAATAAAGTTATCTTATTTCACTTAATATATATAATTTCCTATATAATATATGTAATTATATATTTATTAATATATGTAATTATATATTTATAATATTTAAAATTATTTATTAATTTTAATAATAATTAATATATAGTATCAAATATTTTGAAGTTGAATCAATCAATTTATAATAAAATGATATATTTAATTTATATTTATATATATAACAGTATTTTATATTCTCTTTTATATATATTTATTTTAAATTAAATTATGTTAAAGATTTTTTGAGTGGATGTCAGGTTATTCACGACTTCATTTAACACTTTTCAAAAATTTTCATTTTGTAATTTTTTTTTTTATTCTTCATATAAGTATATCAGCTTTATTTGTCATTAAATCTCAAACACGGGTTTGTTGGATACATCTTAACCAACAAAACCACATAAATATGATAAAAACTCACATGCAGTTGACAGAACTGTTCTTAACAAATAATTTTATGTCAACTACGTGTAAGTATTTATTAGATACAACATAGTCTAAAAACCATACAAATATGATAGAAATTCACGTGCAGTCAACTAGTTAATTCCACATGAAATTAATAGTTTAATATCATTAAATGATAATTTAATGAAACATATTAAATCATCCAACTATTTTAACATTCAGAAAGTTAACTGCATATCATATCATATCAATATCTACCGAATACAAATATATATAGATCAGAGCTATGCATCCGATCCTTGCATTATTATTCAAGAATCAAGACTAGATAAAAGCCATAACCGTTTGGGCAAGACTAAGGCCAAGGCCAAGGATAACACCAACAAGGGCAATGAGGGACCAAGGGTTGCTAAAATATTTAGCATAAGCTTGTGCCCTCCAAGTTTTCCATTTAATCCATTTACTCTTATAATGTTTCTCAATCTGTCCTCTAACCTTGGAGTAACTTCCAACTTCAATCACCAAGTCTTTGCTTATCTTATTAAAGAGTTCAAACACTTGCTCGTCGCTACCAAGTGCGTTTCGAAGAATCCCCGCGGATGTTAACTGCTTCACGTCCTCAGGATGATCGATGAGCGAGCCGAGGAAGGACACAAAGGAGCTAGTCCTGTAATCGTTTGCGAAATCCGGACACTTCTCGTAGGCAATCAAGTTGTGGAAAGTGATGGCAGTTGTAGCGTCGACCGTGATCTCCGGAAGCATTAGTTTTGCGGTGGCGCCAGAGAGTCTGAGGGATTTGGTGGGTATGAGTTTGATCTCCTCTGGGACGATGGCAAGGTATTCAGTCTTGTCCAGTTCAATTCCTGCTGATATTAGCTCCTGAATGTTTCTGTGTCTTATGTCCACCATGTTGCTGCTGCTGCTAAGCCTGCTATGATGTATGGGCGGACTTTTATTATATATATCCACAAGGATGTGTCTGTGAAGATAATCAAGAACATGTGCTGGAGGCGGAACTATTATTGCTACTGCATGTTGTAGTGGTTGATCGATTGTACTGCTGTTTGCACCAATCCTTGAGTAGATAATAAAGAAAAATGAATACATTACACAATGAAAATGTTTTGGGTTATGTTCCCTGAGATTAATTCAAAGGTTATAACTCCCCGTACACATTGAAATGGTGGAGAGAATAATACATACAAAACAAAAAGGAACAAGAATAGGTGGGTTCCTCAGTTCTTTCTTGACAAACAAAAAAAAATAATCACTAAATATAAATGGGTAATACTATATGTATTATTGTACACACTTTTCAGTAACATAGAAAAATGTAAACATTAACACAGAAAAATATAAATTTCTATACTAATGTTTATTATTGTTTATGTTGCTAAATAATATATATAAGTGTGTACAATGATATACATAGATTTATTCAATATGAATATCTAATATGTATGTACAATCTGTACTTGAGTGCCCACCCAAATCAAAATCCTTACAGTAATATATTAGTTGAATGATAAGTTATTAACAACAAATATTCATAATAAAATATTTTAATATATTAGTTGAGTTGATCGAAGAGAATTGACATTAAAAAATAAAGTAAAAAATAATTAATATGATAAATCAACCTTGAGAAAAGTTTAAGAATCAGCCATTTTAATTTGGTTCGCATATATATATTTTCGTTGTGTATTTAGCCTTTTTTTTTAACATCTAATAGAAATATGTTAGGTAGTTAAGGGCTAGAAAGAAAAAATAATAAACTGACTAACTGAATTGATTATGTAGCATTCTTCACAAATTTTTAAATGAAAAATATTATATTATGAGGTAAAATTATTATTATTAGTCACATAGAAAATTTAAAATTCCTTATCATCGAATGATTAATAAAAAGCTTCTAAAATATTTTGGAAAGGACTTATTAGTTAGTAAAAAGGTACTAAATAAATTTTTGAAGAAATTTGTGATGGATTCATAAGTAACAATGATAAAAATATCAAGTAACTAAGTTCTTGAAAAGTTGCAATGATAATAAACTTATAGGTTTTTGATTAACAAGAAGTCCAATATTTTAATTCTTTAGAAATGTTTTTAGTACCTTTTTAGTAGATTTATCATAAACTTATCACAAATACTTTTTAAAAGTTTACTTGATACTTTATTTTTTGTAGAAAATTATAAGTTCAATGAAAAACTTTTCAAGAACTTATGTTTCTTATTATTATATTCTTTAAAAGGATAATGAGACAATTTAAAGAATGATAAGATATGATAATAATGTAATATATATATATATATTCTTTAAAAGGATAATGAGACAATTTAAAGAATGATAAGATATGATAATAATGTAATATATATATATATATAATACTAGATGTACTATTGTACACATCAGTACACATCATGTAGTAACACGTAAAACGTAAACATTAGCACAAAAAAATATAAATTTCTGTCCTAATATATATATATATATATGTACTTTTGTACTTGCTAGTGTGTGATTTAAATAACAAGTTATTAATAAATATTCATAATAAAATCATATTGGAGTATATGATATTAATTGGTTGAAAAAAGTATTTTTTTTTTGTTCCGAGAGTATGTGCACATAATTCATGTTCGGTGAATGCTACTATGCATGTATAAAAGTGTTTTGCCTAATTTACTAAAAAAATTTTAAAATTAATATTTTATAAAAATAAATAATTTTAAATATTTAATATTTGCCCCGAAAAAATGTTCAACGAATTCGTTGCCAAAATGATGGAAACCACAGAATTGGCCAGGTTTATATCCATGTTGTATAGTGTAGATTTGGAATTCATATATAACATTAAAAGATTTAACTCAAACATATTTTACCTTCCGGTGTCTTTGCCTTCTTCCTTATATGGTGCAAGACATGGCGTTGCCCACAAAGGATGAATACAAAGAAAATTGTCAATCATGTAGGACAACTTTTTGTCGGCGTTCTGAACATTCATCAGCTTGACGAGCACTTCTGCTGGAAGCTGGTTCTCTAACAACAACACATCTTGCCTAACAAGAATCAGTTGATCTAACTTTATCTTCAACTCATTTCATTATCAAACTGATCTAACTTTCCATGTTCCAAGATATGAAGCAGAGCACATCCGTCCACAACCAACATCCAACTTATCTTCTCGTCGTCAAAACCTCCGCCGCTGCCCGGATTCCGAAACTGAAACTCGTCGAACAGATCATCCTCAAATAGATTCTTTAACTGAGCAATATCTTCAAAAACCCTTTTCATACAAGGCTTTTGCACTCTGATTGGTTCTACGAAGGTACATTGCTAACCACAAAAGCTTGTATTTCTCTCCTTGCTTCAGGTTTTGAGCACCATGATGGATGGGACCAAATGACACAAACTGGGGCTGGAAGTGATTTGCAAAGTATTCACTTTTGCGGAGATGACTTGCCACTCTTTGAATCTTGGGGTTCTTATTATTAGTGTTTTCACGTAGTAGCTGCTTTATTTGGTTTTCAGCTTCATCGTTGATGGGTGGTTTGATAGTGGAACTCATTGTGATGGGTGTGTATGTCTTTTGGTGGTGTATGTATGTGTGAGAGGACCAACTTAACGTTAGCTATTTTATATTATAATAATTGGTGATAAACTAATTGAATATAAAATAAAATAAATTATAAAAAATCTAATTTATCTTAACGTTTACGTCGTAAAAAATTTTAAAAGAAATAAAATGGTAAACAGAAGTGTAATATTACATACATTTAGGGCTGTTCATGGATCAGGTCAGATCCGCAGACCCACGGTGAATATCCACATCCGCATCCGCAAAATGCGGATCTGATCCGATCCGCACAGAGTTCGGATCAGATAGGATTCGATCTGCAGTGCTTGAGGATCGGATAGCGGATTTGTCTCTTACATCTGCGTATCCGCACATATATTAATAAAGAAATAAAAATTCAAAAATATATATATAACTTATATGTAAATTGAAGAAACCCTAGATCATTCTAACACAATACTGCTGCGCCGTTCTCTACTTCCCTCTCAATCTCTCTGACTTACTCACCACAACAAAAAATGACTCACACATCAGTCACCACTCACCACCTCCACTTTCACCGACCACCACCGTCCCCCACCAGGCCACCACCACCCATAAACACCATCACACCGTCTCCACTCTCCACGAGTCCACACCTCCACGGACCATGGCTCCACCAACTCCCAAACGGCCAAACCACCGCACCACAAACAGTGAAGCACGAACCCATCTCGTCAGGAGCTTCGTCGGCGCCATTCTGTTCGTCTAAGGATCGTCGGCGCCGCCTCGTCCTGTGCAGTCATCACCACCCGTCGTCCGCTCGTCCTCTCAACAGATCGGCGCCGCCTCATCCTTTCCAGTAGTCGCCGCCCATCGTCGCCCCTTCTGCTCATCGCTGACCGTCGTCCCCTCTGCTGCGCCTCGTCCTTTCCAGTCGCCGCCTTCCCGTAACCGCCGGTAAGCCCCACCCCTTTTGTTCTTCCATTTTAAAACCCTAAATCCTGTTCTGATAATTTTTCTATTATGATTATTTTTCTTTTCTGATAATTTCTCTGTTCTTCCATGCGGATATTGTCTCTGGTTGGAGCATTTCTAAGTGTTACATCTGATAATTTTTTTTGGTTCTTCCGTGTTAGGCTTTTTTGGCTTTATTTTTGGCTTTTCTAGTTTGTTCATCCGTTTACCTGAAGTTGTAGAGTTGAGAATTCAGAATTTAACAAGGTTTGTTTTCACTTTCACAATGCTTCTTCTCTGATAAATTTGGCTTTTTTACTAGTTTCTGTTTTGATGACTTAGTATGATGATTTTTGTTGGTGCTAAATGTACTTTTTTTCCTGATGAATTTGTTCTTTTAAATGCAGGTCTGGACCTTGAAATGGCTGGTTCTACACCACACAGTGGTTCTGTCTCTGAGGTGGGGAGTGTTCCAACTCCACAAACACATAGTGTTGCTGCATCGGAGGAAGAATTCTTGACCCTTATCGCAGTGCTTTGAGTCCCGTCACTGTGGAGGCTTTAATTTGCACTCAAAACTGGTTGAAACCAGCAAAGATTATAATTCCACTTGAGGAAGGAGATCAAGCTGTAGATCAAGCTGTATCTTCAGGTATGCAACTTAGTAGTTACTTTATTTTGTTTGAATCATTATTTCTCTTTTTATTTTTAAACATTGGCATACTTTGACATGTGTTATTCTTGCTGAATTGGATAGCTTGTTCTGGAGTTACCACTGTTGGAGAGTCTGAAGTTCAAAGCTCAATGCCACCTCCACAATCATTTTTGGTATTTTTTTAAAAATTCTGAACTACTGTCTGCTTGCTTGAATCTATTTTACTCAGTTTCACTAATGTTTTTTCTGTTGGTTTTCATTTATAGGGATGAATGGATGCTGAAATTTGAAAGCATTCAAGTCATGGGGAAGACAAATGTTGGACTGTTGCTGAATTTTAATTAGTTCAAATTAGATGTTTATTGCTTATAATATGTTAAAATGTTGTATTGCTGAATTTTAGGGTGTAAAATTATGTTGGTGTTGTGTACTTGTGTGTCTCTGTTTGATGAGTAATGGCTCCAGTGTGTTTGAATTATGTTTGAGTTATATTCAATGAGTTATGTTTGAATTTTAGTATTATGTTTGAACATAATGTTGTTGGAGTATGGAGAAAATAGGTATTGAAATCGGGCTTCAAGGCTTTTTTAAGCTGGCAGGTTTTTTCTTTTCAAAGACTTCATGTTTGCGGATATATCCGCAATCCGATCCACAACTTGCAGATAATATCCGCACTCGGATCGGATCGGATACGGAGGGCAAAAGCGCGGATATTGTATTCGATCCGATCCGATCAAAAATGTGCGGATCGGATCGAGAAAACGGCCATATTCGATCCGATCCAATCCGTGCACAGCCCTACATACATTTTTATTAATACCTTTATTTTGTGTGTGTTTTTTTCTTTTTCATTCATTCTTCTTCAATTAATGTGAATAATTTTTATTGGATTATAACTAATTTTGTTGGCAAAAATATTTGTACACGTAGTATTCTTCGAAAAGAACAAAATACACTTGTTCAGTGTTACATAACATAATATTTCTATTCACGACTTATTTATCAAGGTGTGTTCTAAGATGAAGAGGTTGTCTTATGAAGATGGTGGAGATTACCACGTAAATATATATCTAACTTGATTTTAAATAAATAAATAAAAAGAAAATAAAAAACACCCCATGTGATGATTATATCAATGCAATCTTCACCCTCTTCACCACTCAACCTCTTCATGGTAGTAAGCACCATTTATCAAACACGATTTTATGTCTTTATATTAATCAGAAAAAAAATTATGTCTTTTATTTTCCTATCTCGTTATACCGTGTAAACAAACTCAGCCATTGATAACAGCTAGCTTTAAAAGAATATACCTTTATTAATGTTTTAACTTAGGAGGTACCATAGTTTGTTCCTTTCTTTGAAGAACATTTAACTTAATTCGGCACTTGATTTTTGAAGGAGGAATATTTATAACCTTTTAAAGCTATTACGTTAGGAACACAGGAAAAGGTTGTTGATTATTAGCTGTGGAAAACGATATTCACAAGGGCCGTTTTGCGAATTGCAAATGGTCCATTGTAACATGAGCAGTGCTACGGAACTAACGTTAGGGATAGGGACGAAGCCTCATATATGATAAGAGGACAATGCCGCCCAACATCAACTTCTCTTCCTAAATTATAGGCAAATCTAAATTTAGCCCCCTTTAAAATTTGCTTTTTATCCTTATCTGTTACAAAATTAAATTTTGGCCCCTCCGTAAAACTAAGCTTAGCTCCGCCCTTGGTTAGGAAGCCAATAATTAAGTTATCATCCAAAATTTATATAAGTTATGAATCATAACTTATATATAGTATGTGTTTACTCCCTCTTGGCCACAACATTAAATTAGGTGTACATAAATTAGTAACAAATAGAAAGTAAACTGAAGCAGACAAGCAATAGGGTGATGGAAAATACTATATATGTGTGTGTATGGTTAACATCTACGAACACTTATAGTAGCATCCTCTTCACAAGGTTGTATTTTTTTAACGTCTACTTTTCAAAGATTAAACAATTTAAAAAGTACTTATAGATAGTAATAAAGCGTCTGAACGAATTTAGTTAGGTACGAGGATGCTTAAACAATGTAGCTTTATAAGTGTTTCAAGTTTGGAAGTACAATTGCCTTCTTTGAGTAAAACGGTAAGCAAAGCAAGTTGAGGATAAAAAATTTACCATGGAGGATTTAATAATAATAATAATAATAATAATAATAATAATAATAAAACACCATTTTAGTGAGGAATGTGTTGGGAGGGGGTGAATTTGGCATCTCATAGAAATGTAGAATCATTAAAAGCTTTTAAGCATTTTTTTACTTTTGCTTTAAAAAAGCATATTATTACTTGGGGAGATTGGCGACGCATAAATGTGAAACACACCAGCATACAAATAATTTTGAATAATGATAGGAATTCAGTAAAATAAAGTTATCTTATTTCACATAATATATATAATTTCCTATATAACATATGTAATTATGTATTTATAATATTTAAAATTATTTATTCATTTTAATAATAATTAATTAATAGAAAATAAAAACCTTTTTTTAAACTATTTTAGATTTTATTGTCTCTCAAACATTTTTCAAATAATCAATTTATAATAAAATGATATATTTAATTTATAGATATATATATAATGTATCATATTATATGTTATATATTTTAGAATAATAAATAATAATCAACAAATAAGAATAGTATTTATCATATTAATAGTATCTTAATTGATAAGTTTTTATAACTTTAAAATATAACAGTATTTTATATTCTCTTTAGTATATATTTATTTTAAATTAAATTATGTTAGAGATGATTGTGATAATTGCAAAAAAAATATAAACATCAACACAAAAATTTACAAAATTTTTGGATGTTAATGTTTATATTTTTTCATATTGCTAAACGATATGTACATGTGTACAATTGATACATTTAATTTTTATACACGATTAATGTAAAAGAAACTTACCCAACCAACCAATCATATATTGTTCTATCAAACCAACTAATCATATGTCATATCAGTAGAAATAAGTAATTTCCAAACTCATCACTTCAATTGGAGGAAGTGTGAAACTACTTCATCCTGGAATGAGTAATGAGTATTCTTGATGTCTTCTGGAACATGTAATCTTACCGAATTGTCGCTTTGAGCTGGACCACAAATTCAGTAAAGTTTGTGCAAATCTAAAATACTGGAAAACACAGTTAAGGTCTTAAGGATGATACTATTGAGCAAAGTATTATTTTTTTTAAAAAAATACTTTACCCTTAATGATAATACATCATTTAATTAGACATGAGAATTAACTAATCTCCTATTCCAAACATGACCACTAAGCAATGAACAATCCTATGATATTACATAAAGTGTTTCACAGAGTATGGAAACAAAACTGGCCTCCAGAGAACTATGCCTCAGGGGTATAAAAGGAAGTTAAATCACAATATTTTCCACTTATCCTCGATTGCATTACATATCCTCGCGATACAGTAAGCAGCACTTAGAGGGTATCCAGATACTGCATTCAAATTCAAAACATGAATAGGGAATTAATAAATTTCTTCATAAAATAGGATAAGAATTAATCTATGTATATCATTATGCACATCCATATAAAACATTTAGCAACACAGAAAAATGTAAATATTAGCACAGAAAAATTTCTATTTCCGTGCTAATGTATACATTTTTCCATGTTGTTAAATGGTGTGTACAGGTGTATAAAATGGTACATCTAGTATTACCGATAAGATATTATCAACAAAGAAGGATAGGTAAAATGTGAACAAAGAAAACTTAGAAGAGCAAAACATTCCAATCATTATGCATATTTGAGAAAGACAACCCTCTAAAAGGATCATGTCTGTTACAAACCTAAGTAGCAAAAGAACAACTATTCCTATCACAGAGGACTTGCTAGCTTTGCAGCAAATTTCGAAGAACGATCCTAGTATCCCACGGTAAAAATACTGAGACCCAAGTAAGAAACACATTCTGGTTTGGCTTGTGAAGAATAATATTACACTTAATAACAGTTTGGCTATTATTATTTAACTCTTTACTAAAATTGATATGAGGAGCAAAGTAGGAATACTGCTTCTCTATGTTATGCATAACCATCCATTAGTTCAGCATTACTTACTTATACGTTATTAACACCTAAGTTCTGATGGTGTTCAAGACAGTGGCATAATGTATATCCCTTTCTTCTTAAAGTTAATTAGTATCAAAGTACTTCTTTTAAAAGTTATATCCAAAAACCATTAAAAATTAATAAAAATATTTTTTATCCTCTGAAGAAGCTAAATCCAATTGGATAATATATTATGCCACCTATCTCTGTTAGCATTGGGGGAAAAAATGAGCATAATGAGCATTTATAATCCACTTGATTCCAACTGATCTGCCTCAAGTATAGTTGAGCCTATTCTGGGTAAAGCTCTAAGAAGTTTTCATAAGACTTGAACACGAGACCTTACAATTGATAAAAGTCTCAAGTCCTGAATAGGGACAAGGCAATAAGCTAATGCATTGCAAAGACAAAAGACTCAACAGAAGAAAATAAATGTAGCCAAAAAGGTTTGTGTGGAATTATTTGTATATAGCTAGCTACTAAGAAAACCAGAAAGCCAGCGCATATACAGTGTTTACGTACTTGCTATGTAGTCCTCTGTATAATCCGTCTCAATTTTCCCATGGGCCATTGCTCCCACCTGAAAATTAGATTATTAAATTACATATCAACTTAGATAATAACAATAACATAGAAAGTTGAAATTCGGAGAGTACCACAAAGACAAGGTCCGTGTTATTGGGAACAGTTGATACATAGTCGCTCATGGTTACCAGCTTGTCTGAACTGTAGGAGAGACCTAATATTGAAAAAGAAAAGAAAAAAGGTAAAAGCAGAAATAAGCATCACTATGTCCAACCAACAAGAGAAACACCTTCCCAACAATCATTTAACCTTGCTTGAAACAATTTTCGATAAAACCGTAAAAGAAAAGTCACCTATTTTTCGACAGTTAAGAGGCAAATACTGGGTTACAGGGTTTTTAATAGTGCGTAGAAGCTTCTCGCGCTTGCCAGCAGCAGATATGCTCAATTTTTGCAGCAGTTCCACTGCAAGATAGTAAAATTTATTTTAGGATTAACAAACAAGAGCTCATTCATTTTGCTTGCTGGAAAAATTCAGCGCAAAATACGTAAAAGTGCTCACAGATGGGAATCAACAAGTTGTAACTTACACATGACACCAGCGAACCGCTTAAATGTTCTGGGAATACGAACATGTGGCTTAACCTCTATAAGAACACCTTTTTCAGTCTTTATATATACCGCTCGCAACCTCCCAGCTTTATTCAATGGGCTATCCAAAATGGACAGAAGAGCCTAAAAACACAATTTGTCGAAAATCGAGATTTAAATAACACCCAAAGAGCAACAGAAAAAAGCTATAATTATACAACTTTTAGAGCATATTGGAAGTATAAAGATCAGAGGAGTGACAGCAACGTTTTAATTTTATCCATGTTTGAAAACGACTTATAAGGAAGGAAGGGGACAAGAGAGGACTTCAACCCATCTATAACAGTAATATGAGCAGGATGAACTCTATTAACAAAGGGAATGGAAGAGAATAACCAGGAATTGAAGTATTGAAGTGGAATAAAAACTACCATCTAAATTCGTTTGGAAGTTTAATAATAAGTTAAATAACCATAAGAGTGACTCTGATTATACAAACAAAAACCATAACAAACCCAACTGAAACTCGTAAGCATGTAAATATTTGTAAAAAACAAAATAAAAAAAATCCTAGAAATTTCAATCCAACAAACCAACCTGATGAGTAATGTCAGGTCTGTAATCACCGGGGTTCTTGTTATTCTTTCGGAGGAAATGGCCATGTTCATCCGAGTTCAAGAGCTGATAAGTCTGCATTCAAAAGGTCCCAATTTACAATCAACCGCAATAACCAAAAGCCATAGGACCAAAATACAAAGAAAAAAGGGTATTATTATTATTATATTACCTTGCCAACCTTGGCGACCTCCAAAGAAGCCCTTTCAAGGATGAAGATGACGTTGGGCTTGTCAGTGTTAAGTTCGGATGGGGCAATTGGGATGCCTGCCAGTTCTTCGTTGTTCTCAGTGGGCTGTTCTTGTTGTTCTTGTGCTTGGCGCTTTGGCTGTGGTTGCTCTTCTTCTTGGTTGAATTGCTGATCTTCGTCCCGGTCATATTTGGGCTCAGCTGGCTTTCGCTTCCGCCCCTTGACGCCATATGCCCTTGTCATTGCCTCAGCCTTCTTCAGTCAGTGTGCTGCTGGGATTTTGGAATGTGGACTCTTATTCTCCTGAGAAGCCTTCGAGGGTCAAGACATAACACATACACATTCGCCTTTTAATTTTGTTACAGAGCGATATATACAAAATTACAAATCCACCATTTTTTAATAGTGAATTACTATTTTTATAATAGTTATCATAACCTGACCAGTCAGATGACTGGGTCATCCTGGTTGACTCGATCACAATCATTCAATCAAGTATCAATTCTTAGACATAACTAATAAATAACGGGAAAATAGATAATAAACTGGGCACTAGTACAAAATACTTTCACAAGTGATATACTTAAATTGATTAATGGCGCCTCTCCGGCTCTCCTAACAGGTTTGTCACAATATATGCACGTCATAGTAAATTTTACAGATTTTTCAACAATTTATTTACAGTACCCCCAAGTGGGATCAGTCTTTTCTCTACTGCTATAAACTCTTCAGTTGTAACATTAGGAGTAGTTGATGCTTGTTATTAAGATTGTGGTGTTTGTCATGAAGACATTTTCAAAAATTTCGGAGAAAGAAAAAAAATAGCAAAACAGAAAAAAAAATCAGTAAATCAATCAATTCACGAAGTAATTAAAAACATAAATTAAAACCTAATTAATAAATCATATCATCAAATACCATTATACCAATAATGCTAATTAGCCCATAGCTCAAATCCCATGAGTCCATCAAAATATGAAATACAACTATACCAACATTGCATATCTAACATTCAAAACCTAAATCAATCTTAGTTATTATTACAATTACAGAAAAGTGGCAAATTAATTAATTAATAAGGTAAGTAAAAAGAAGGCAAGAAGCTGTGAAGTGTGAACTAACAAACAATTGTAACTAAGGACAGGGACGAGGGAAAATTGAAAAAGAGGGAAGTGAGGGACTAACAGGAGCGAGTTGCTGGCTGCTTCTGTTTCTGCTCGACTGAGCCGGCGACGAGCTGCTGGCTGCTTCGTGCGAAGACGAGAGAGACTGACTACGTTCGCTGTGTAGTGACTACTGACTAGTGACGAGTAAAATTAGGGTTTTCAGGTTTTGAGATTGAATCCCGCGCGCCGTATAAAAAGAGAATAGTAATAGTTTGTTTGATCCACAAATATTAAATATAATTGCTTGACAAATCTCATTTAAGAAAAAATAAAAGAAAACGTATTCATTTGAGAAGTATCCAAGATAATATTAAAAGTATATAATTTTAAAAATAGTTTTAAGAATATTTCATGATGCTATTAATACTAAGAATATGTTTGTAATTATGTAAAATTGTGTTGATGGGTGATTTGAAAAGAAAAAATTAAAACTTAATAATCAATCAATTATTAATTTTTAAAACTTTGAAAATTATAAATCAACATCTTTACATTGTTTACTTTGAGTGTCTTTTGATGTATATTTATTTGCGTATGTCATTTTATTAAGGGTAACAATTACTTTTTGTCCCTGAAGTTTGCTAAAAGTTTCAAAAATATCCTTAAGTTTTTTGTGTTTTTTTTTATCGTTACATAATTTTCTCTTGTGCCCTATTAGGGTTTTCTCTTGTACTCTAGTGTTCTGCTAGAGTTTTCTCTTGTACCCTATTAGGGTTTCTCTTTTGCCCTATCAGGGTTTCTCTTGTGCTCTAGTGTTCTGCTAGAGTTTTCTCTTGTACCCTATTAGGATTTTCTCTTGTGCCCTAATAGATTTTTTCTTATTCATTTAGAGTACTGTGATCCCGTGATTTTTGACCACGACCGCATAAAGTAAATTGAGTATTCCGGAGTACAATTAGGAATGGACAAGGACACACGTTAGTGGAACAAATACTATTTGGAACGCGAACCCGAACACCTTCGCTAAAAGTTTGGCCCAAACCGGACCAAACCGCGAAATTACGAAACTGCCACTCGTTAGTGGCTATATAAGGGGCACACACTCAATGTTCAGCTCATTTACTCTCTTCTCTTGATCAAAATGAGAGAGAGTTGAGCAAGAGCTGGTTGAAGAATTGGTTCCAACCAATTCTTCCGCCGCTCACACCAACTTCCGATCGCGATAACTTTGATCTAGAGCTTCGATTGACGCACGGTTTGCGGCTACGCGAAGCTCTTGTCGCCCTCTTCCCATCTATCACACATGCAAATCATGGGTATGCCATTCTCTACCTCGTTCCTTCCTCCAACTTTCTGCTCGAAAATGGCTAAACCTTCTTGCATGTTTTCGAGTCTTTGTGAATTAGGTGATGATCTAGTACGTTTTGGAGCTTGGTGATCGATGCCCATAAGCTTGGGTATCTCCGGTGAGACGTTTCCAACCCTAGTCTTGAGTTTCATTAGGTGATATGTTGATAGATTGTGTTGTATTGCTTGTATGTTGTGTATATTATGTCATAGAGGCTGGAAATTGGAGGGTTGGAGGTGGGGATGAACGATTGAACATGAGAACGGCGATGGATTGTGCTTGGATGCTCGATGGCGCGACCAAGGATCGCATGTATGCATTGAGCTTAGCGTCTAGGTATGGATTGAGATTCAAGCTTACACTATTTAAGCTAGGATGATTGCCTAGGTTAGTGGCACCTAGAATATCTAATAGGAAATGAATGAAATTGATGAATATGGTAGAAATGGACGGTTGTTGATTGACTACGTGACTATGTGTATGCTTGAGATTGATGAAAACATGAGTATGCATGTATGATTGATTGTGGTTGTGGCCTTGTGCCAATATGTGTTTCAAAAATTGAGGGTTTACATGAGATGGGAACTATATGAATGGATTGGGCCCGAGGGGCTAGATGATGAAAGGTATGATATTGAGATGATTGAGTAAAGTGAAAGGATTTTTGGAATATGATGATTTAAATGGTTTTGAAATGGTGTGAGGGATTTTTAGAAGAGGCAAGGATTTCAAAAAAGAATGGTTTAAAAAGGGATGAGTTTGGTCTTTGAGTGCACGATTGGTTTCAAACTGATTTTTGGAAAAATGCTCGATTAGGCTGCAGGGC
>JASCZI010151683.1:12057-30253 GCA_036250425.1 Stylosanthes scabra | reverse complement strand
CTAATATATATATATATATATATATATATATATATATATATATATATATATATATTAACGGAAGCATTTGAATTTTTATACATTTGATATTCTTTAAAATTTTAAAGCAACATCTGCATACTACAAAAATTATTCGTTTTTTTTTTGTGTCACAAAAAAATATTCGTTTGGGTACAAATAAAGATATTTATGAAAGATTTTAAACGAAACAAGTTAAAAAATTATGCACTGGTTACTACTTCTATAGACGTAATATAATAAAATAATATATTTGTATATAAAATATATAATTTTAAAACATGAATTTTTATGTGTTGTATTATTTCATCCAGTTAAAATATATAGTTCAATGTTTATATATTAGTAATTTTAGATGTTTTTATTTATTCCTCTCGTGTGTGTATATATATTATTCTATAACATATAGAAAAAATAAACTAAAATAAAATATTATATTAATATTAATATTATTAGTAATTAATCAATTTAAATTCTATTTAAAATTTAAATAGATATTTAACTCTATATATATATAATTGTTTTATATTATTATTAAATTAAAATTAAAATTTTAGATTGTTTCAAATAATTATTCTATAGAAAAATTATCCCATGTGCCACTTGTAAAAATAGAAACATTATATTCTAAGTACGAAAAGTTCGCAAATAGTCCTTTGTCTTATAAAGTATGAAAACTATTATAATAACCTTGATTGTAGAGGTGATTTGACACAAAAAGGACACCTTAGAAAAAACGTTCCCAGCTCCTGACTAGAAGCTCATTGTGTAAAAGTGAATAAATTGCAAATATTAGGCCACAGTCCACGAGGCTATTATAGTATTTTTTAGGTTAAAAAAATAAAAAGTAATTTTTAGTATATATATTAATTATTAAATTAATCACTTATATAAAATATATATTAATAAATTAATTTAAAAAATATTTTCTTCATTTCATAATTAATAGCAATGACCCTTATATAACATATATTTTAAAAATAAATACTGAAATAGATAATATAATTGTTTTGTATTTTTTTTCTCATCCAAATTTATATCATATTGATATATTTATACTTAGTCACTCTTACTAAAGCAAGTAATTAAAAAAATAATGAAATAAAAAATGTTGCCGGTGAACTATAACTCAAGCCTCCCCCAACCTATCTTGCTAAAAAAAATTATAATAATAAAAAAAATATTTATATATTAAAATTTAGTAATCAAATCATCTATTAACTATTAAGTAAATACATGTATTTTACTTAAGTTATTTTTAATATATATTTTGTATTTCAACATATATTTTATACTGATGCCTAATTTTGTCGCTAATTTTTAGCGTACAAATATTGTAACTCAACAAAAAAAAAAAACGACACAAATTCAATATAAAAAAAGATGCATGTTATGATGAAGATGACAAATAATAAAAAATATTATTTTTGAATAAATAATATAAAATTTATCATGTGAAATATTTTATTTTTTAATTAATTTTTAAAATAAAACTATACATTTATTTTTTTATGTAAACAAATAGCTTTTTATTATAAAATTATATAAAAAAAACGTCAATATCATTATCATACCACCTTGACTCACCATATTAAACGAGTATTGCTAAAAAAAAACGACACAAAGCCACATCTTATTGAAGGCAAGGTCATAACTGTCGAACTAGGAAAACAAGATGGATATATTGAAGATAATTTCAATTTGGTAGCAAAGGTGATCAGTGATAGAGAACTTATCTTTAGGATAATTAAAGCTGCACTTATGTGGATTTGGGGACACCCTAGAGGAGTCAGTATCACGGATGTGGGGGTGAATAAAGTCCTGATAAGTTTCCAAGACCAAAGCAAAGGTTTCAAACTGTGGAGAGGTGGTCCGTGGAACATCAGAGGCTTCCTAGTCAACATGCACCCGTGGATCGAGAATAAATATCAGTGCTGGAAGTGGACCACAGCCGGATTGATCTTTGGTTTTAGTTGCATGGAGTTCCCCTTCATTTCATGAACAAAAAGACGGCAGAACAGGTGGGTCTGGACTTGGGACCGGTGGTAGAGGTGGAAGATCCTAGGAGGAATGGAGTTTCTGGTGAGGTCCTTTTTGAGAGTTAAAGTTGCTCTTGACACTAGCAAGCCTTTACCAACTGATTGTTGGTTACGGATCTCGAAGGAAAAGAGGGTTTGGATTGAGCTCAAAATTGAGAGAATCCAACTCAACTACTGCTATAATTGTGGCAGACTAGGCCATATAAGGAGGGAGTGTGAAAACCCTGCAACCTTGTCTTTGAAGGACCCACGAGCTCCGAGATACAAGCCTAGCCTTGGAGTAGAAATAGCGAAATCCTTGAATCCATATGAGATGGAAAACCTGCAACAGAATGAAGAGCAAAGAAACTCGTCGGCAGATGCATCGAAATATGAAGACAATGATAAAACAGAATATATAAGGAAAGCAAGGAAGGGAGAGAGTAGCAACAACAGAATGGAAGAGGGAGAAATGCGGGAAGAAAGTACAAAGCAATTAACAGAGGACAAGATAGAAGGCCAAGAATCAAGGGAGAAGCCAAGAGAAGAAGACATGGTGAATGCAATGGAGGAAGAAGATCAGCAGAAGATTGAAGAAGATAATCAAAGTAGAGAAATGGAATATGAATATTTCAGGATTCAGGCTAAATTAGCTAAATTATAGGGGATGGGAGTAGTAAAGGCAGGTAATGAGAACTCTAATTACTACTCAGTGCATCAGGAGTCAGCAGACAAGGGGGAAATGGTGAGGGAGAGGATGGGATTTCAGCTAGAGGAGATATTCAAGCAGAGGAACAAAGACATTGTTATCAAAGAGTTGGATCAGAAAAGAGACACACCAAACATTTCAAAAGCAAGCAAAGTTCAAGTGTACTATCAAGAGGCAAGGCAGCAACAGGGTGGGCAACATGTGGGGAAAGAAAGCAAGAATCATGAAATCAGACAAAACAAAGGGAAGGAAATGATGATTTATGAAGCCATGGAAGAAATACCAAAGGTTAAGAAGTACAAACCTAAATCGGAGAACTTTTACTTTGTGGAGATGCCAGAGGATGATGAAGAGGAGCAAGACATGGAGCATAAGATGAAGCTAAAGGAGGAGTTCCAGAAGCAGGGAAGGGAGCTTGCAGTTTATATGGAAGCTACTCTCAACCTGAAAAGGAAACGGGAAGAACAAGGTCAGATACAAGATGAGGCTGAAGTCACAGTAAAGAAATTAAGCAAGAAGGTACAGAGTCTACTAAAAGAAGAAAGAATGATGCACAAAATGTCATGGTTGAGGAGGCGGGCCAATACATGCCCCACCTGAAGCCATGATTGTTTTGAGTTGGAATTGTCATGGGTTGGCGGCACCTGCGACAATTCGAGAATTAAAAGACATAACTAGAAAATCTAAGCCGTCCATTTTGTTTCTTATGGAGATAAGAGCAAATAGAGCCAAATGTAATAGAATATGCAAGACTCTTGGTTTTAACGATATGTTTTGTGCTGATCCCTGGGGTTGTTCGGAGGACTTTGCCTTTTGTGGAAAATCAATATTAATCTTAGTGTGTATACTTGGAGTCACAACTATATTAAGTCCTATGTTAATAAAACTAACAGTTTTAACAGCTGGGAAGCAGTTTTTGTGTATGGTGATCCTGATGCATGTAAAAGGAAGAAACAATGGGAGGACTTGTCTAAGAATATGGGAGATCTAACGATTCCTAGGTGCTTAATTGGTGACTTTAATGACATTTTGGAACAAGAAAAGAAGATAGGGCTTCATCCCAAGCCAGCTTCACAGGTACAGAATTTTAAAAATTTTGTTAATGGCAATAATTTGATGGATTTTGACTTGAAAGGTGTTAGATTTACTTGTTTTAGCAACACAAGGAATGAGTTTGTGACTAAAGAGAAGCTAGACAAATGTCTTGTTAATTGGGAATGGAGAAGTTATCCTCATACTTACCATAAAGCTTTACCTGCAATCAGCTCTGGCCATTGCCCTTTAATTCTCGAATTCGAACCAAAGGGTAAAAGGAGTAGAACCTTCAGGTATGAGGCTTTTTGGGAAGAACATGAGGATTGCCAAAACATAATTAAGAAGGGTTGGGATTTTGGGGGCAACAAAGCCAAAACTGTTTGGGGTAATGTGAATCAAAGGTTAAATAATTGTAAAGGTATTTTGTAAAATTGGAGTAGAAAATCCTTTAAAAAAGCAGATGAAGAGTTGCTGAAATTGAAAAAAGAATTGGAGGATATCCAAAATGAAGACTTATCCCTGGAAAATCAGAATAAAATTATGCAACTTAAGGATAAAATTAAAAGTTTATGAAAACAAGAAGAGATTTTTTGGGGTCAAAGGTCCAGAATTAAGTGGCTTCATTTTGGAGATAAGAATATAGCATTTTTCATGCGGCAACTCTTCTTAGAAGAGACAAAACTAGAATTTTGAAAATTAAAGATGTTGATGGAGTTTGGATAAATGGAGAAAGAAATGTCCTAAAATGTGCAGAAAACTTTTTTAGAAATTTATATTCTACCTCTAACGATTTGCGTTTTGAGGAATGCATAAGTAAAATACACATTAGAATCACAGAGGATATGAACAAGATGTTGCTTGAAAACGTCACTAATGAGAAAATAAGAATAGCAACATTCAGCATGGGCAAATTGAAAGCTCTTGGTCCCGATGGTATGAATGGCTTGTTTTATAAAAAAAAAAAACATTGGGACATTGTTGGAGGGGATATTTGTGAGGCAGTAAAGCAGTTCTTTAAGGAAGGTATTTTTCCTAGTAGTTTTTGCGAAACCACCTTAGTACTAATTCCTAAGTTTAACAATCCTGAATCTTTTAATCACTTGAGACAGTATCGATTAGTTGTTGTAACTATCTTTATAAGATTGTCTCAAGGGTGATTGTTCTAACACTTAAGAGAATCATTGATAAAATTGTCTCACCAATACAGAATGTATTTGTTGGATAAAGATTAATACAAAACAACATAATAATTGTCCAAGAAATGTGCCATAATATTGGGAAAAGACGTAAGAATGCTTCTGAAAATTTAGCAATAAAAATTGACATAATAAGGCCTATGATAGGATAGAGTAGAAATTTTTAGAAGCCATTCTTATCGCTTTTGGAATGAACAAGCATACTGTGAACTTAATCATGGAATGTGTCACTAAAGTGAGTTATAAAATAAAAATAAATGGTAACTATTCTGATCAGAAAAATGTAAACATTAGCACAGAAAAATAAAATTTCTGTGCTGATACTTATATTTTTCTGTATTGAAAATGGTGGGTACGGAAGTGTACAATAGTACATGTAGCATTACCGATAATAATAATACAAGAACATACTGGTAAAATGATAATGATAATGGCCACTAAAAAAATATATAAATAATGATAATAACAAAATAAATAAATAAATTGAAAACTAATTTATGAAATATATATATTTTTTTAATTAATAGATATGGGTGTCAAACGGGCCGAAACCCGCCATCCTGGCCCGCTTAGCTCGCCAAAAAAGGCGGGTCGAACTAAGATTTCAAAACCGCGATAATATGTGAACCCGTCTAATTTGCAGGTTTTGATGTGGCAGGCCCGCCAGCCTCTTTTTCGCATTTTTTTGAAAAATTAAGAAAATAATTAGTTAATTAGTAAAAATATTATAAATTATTGAAATATTTGTGAAATTATATTAAGAAAATAATATTTAATTAGAGATAAAAAAGTAATTATAAGATATTTAAGGATTTTAAAATTTAAAATTTTATTTTCTAATTCATTTAAACAACCCTAATCCTGAAAAAGCAATTATTATTTAAATTTAATACTAAATGGCATATATAACTCTAATAAAACCAAATTCAATAAGTTTAATTATAGATTATGTGACCAAGGTTAAGAGAACCGGACCGGTCATTGAACCGGTGGAGTGACTGGTTCAAGGATTTAAAGGCTTGATCGAGGTCGAATCGTGGTCGGACCGATTTACTTAAATATATAATAAAATAATTTAAAATTATTATAAAATTATTAAAATATAATATTATTAAATTTTACTGAAAACCGCCAAAAAACCGATCCGGTCGGGTTCACCGATTTTTGACCGGTTTTTTGACTGATCTTCTGCCCACTGATTTTATAACTACGTAATATATATAAATAGATTGCCTAGTTAGGTTTTATAGTCTTTACAAAGAACCTACCTTATTATTTAATCATGTTTATTTTTGTGAACTGCATTTAGCGAGTTTTTATTTTCATAAACTCAGAAGAATAAACAAGCTAAAGACTAAAAAGTCAATCCATTTATCATCAATTGTAAGAAGGAATTAAAAAAACAAAATAAAATCTAATGATAAGTGGTTTGAGTATTTAGTCTTTAGCGAGTTTAAACCCTAAACCTTAAACCCTAACAAAACATTATTATTTAAATTTAATACTAAATAGCATATTTAACTCTCATAAAACTAAGTTCAATTTTTTTCTTTCTAATTCAATAAAAAACTTAATTGTATTATACATATTTTTTTCATTTTAAAATTATCTAAAAGTATATTATAGTCTCTTAAAATCAATTTTAAATTTCAACTTTTAAATCCATTCAACAACGTTAATCATAAAAAGACATTTTAAATATGGAATTTTAATTTCTATAATATTAATTCAAACTGGTAATGCTACATGTACGATTATACACCTCCATACATCCCATTTCACAAAACACATTAATATAATATACGATAGCACAGAAACAGTTATATATAGCACAAAAATAGTATATCTCAACACAGAGATCAAAATAGAAGAAGACAATTGGTGTATGGAGGTGTATAGTGATACACATAGATTAATTATAATTCAAATATCTAATGTTTAACGTATTTAAACAACACTAATACTAAAAGGATATTTTTTATTTTTATTAATTTTTAAAATGAATAATTTTATCTTTTTAAATTTAAATATAAATTTTTACTCTTTAAAACAATTAAATAACACTAATCTTGAAAAAATATTTTTTTTCTTTTTATAATTAACTAAGAATATTTTATTTTTAAAAAATTAAATAAAATTTTTAACCTTAAATAAAAACTCATTATTTTTCTTATTAATTACATTATCTTTCTTCTTAATTATAAATCAGTATTTTTCTCTTTCTTATTAATTACAGACCACCAAAATTTTCTTTAATTTCACACGGTTATAAGAAGAAAGTGAAACAAGATTCATGGTTTAACTTTGGAGGATAGAACTTGGTCCACATATGATGATATTCTTCAATCTGAGGCTCAACTTTTTTTTCTCTAAGCTGTTTCACATCACAGAAGAGGTTGAAATTGATTTGCTAGGCCATGTCCCTCTCCCTCAACTCAGTTCTGAAGCCCGCCAAGTGTTATTGAAACTGATTACTCTTGAAGAGGTCAGAAGGGCCGTTATGGGAATGGGATCCTTTGAAGCCACGGATCTAGATGGTTTTCAAGCTATATTCTTTAAGGAATATTGTGATATTTTAGGGATGGACGTCTACCGGATTGTGAATCAAGCCTTCACAGGAGGTAATATGTCTAGTGCTATTTTTGAAACTTTGCTTGTGCTTATTTCTAAAATTGATTCTCCAGTCTCTGTGAAAGATTTTCGTCCTATTAGCCATTGTAATGTTGTGTATAAGATTATTACTAAAGAGCTTGTGAACCGTTTCCGACCGTTTCTGGCTGAGATCATTGGTCCTCTTTAGGGTGGGTTTATCCCAGAGAGAGGTACTAGTGATAATATTATTGTTGCTCAAGAGGTTTTGCATTTCATGAGGAAGACAAAATAATAAAAAAAAAGGGACTATGGCTTTCAATATTGATTTGGAAAAAGCCTATGATCGAGTGGATTGGCGTTTCCTCCTGCATTCTTTGTGTGGCTTTGGTTTTCCCCAAGCATTGTCAACCTAATTATGACTTGTGTGAGCTTTTCCTCTCTATCGGTCCTTTGGAATGGTGATAGACTTCCCTCTTCCAGCCTTATGCGTGGGCTTCGTCAAGGCGACCCAATGTCTCCATATTTATTTGTAATTTGTATGGAAAGGTTAGCTTGCCTTATTTCTCATCTGGTTGATTCTGGAAATTGGGTTCCTGTGGTGGTTGCTAAAAGAGGGCCGAAGGTATCTTATCTAATGTTCGCTGATGATCTTCCGCTCTTCCGTAAAACATCTAAGAAGCAAGTTCAAGTTGTGATGAATACCCTGGACATCTTCACTAAAGCTTCTGGCCTTAAAGTGAATCTCTCTAAATCCAAAGCTCATTGTTCCAAAAATGTTCCACGACGGCACAAAGATATCCTTGCGGGTGTTCTAACATCCATTTCACTTAGAATTTGGGAAGATACTTGGGTGTTAATGTAGGTCAGGGCAGCTTGGAGGACGGTTCAAGAGGTTTTGGATAAAATTAGAAATCGACTCTCTCATTGGAAAGAAAAACTTCTTAATAAGGCGGGACGTCTGTGCCTTGTTAACTCGATTCTCTCATCTATTCCAGTATATCCAATGCTAGATTCTTTCTTTCTGAAGTCTGCTTGTGATAGAATTGATGCAATGGTGAGGAATTTTTTGTGGAAAGGGCAGATTGATGGTAGAGGTCTTCCCTTAGTGAAGTGGGATATCATTACTACTCCAGAGAAATTTGGAGGTCTTGGTGTGTAACACGCAATGTGTAAATGTGGCCTTATTGGGAAAACTGGTCTAGTAGCTGCTTCACGGAAGGGATAAGTTTTGGGTTCATATCTTAACGGCTAAATACGGTTCCCTTCTTGCACAACCAGTTTGTCCCAAAGTTGTTTCTTCGATTTGGAATAGTACCCGAAAGGCTTATGATGTTTTGAAAAATGATTTTTCTTGGTTTACTGGTGGTGATGATCAATCTGTTTGGCATGAGCCATGGAGCTCTCTTGATTTGTTGGCTGCTTTACCTTTGCCCCTCTCATCTCCTTGTAATAATGGGCATGGATGACATTGAATCCCAGCTTTATCTAGAGAGTATTCTACCAAGAGTGGTTATATGCGGTTAGCAAAACAAAAATTTAATTGGAATGAGAAAGAGATAACTGGGCTTGGCTTTGGAAATTATCTATTCCAGAAAAAAAATTAAATTTTTGTTGTGGTTGGCTTGTCATAATGCTATTCCCACTAATAAGTTTCGCTTTAGAAGGGGTATGACTCATAGTGACCATTGTATTAGATGTAATCATGGTACTGAGAATGTAATGCTTTGTTTTGGATTTGTCCTAAGGCTAAATCAGTTTGAAATCATATTGATCCTTCGTTGACTACAGTAGTAGGTGGTGTTAATTTCGGCTCAAACATTGCCTTAATATTTATTGCCTCATCGCCTCGGCTGTTTTGTGGTGGATTTGGAGGAGGCGCTGCCAGGAGGTTTTCTATCCGGATGAAGCTTGGTCTGATTTAAAGGTTGCCGGGTTATCTGGATCTCTTTTTAATGATATTGTTTTTATAACTCAAGGTAATGCCTCTTATTAACTCCTTTGAATGCTGCTGTTTGGAACCCCCTCCTATGGAAAATTTCAAAGTTAATTGTGATGCCAGTATTTATCATGATTTGCATTTGGCTGATTTTGGATGTGTGCTGAGAAATGAGAATGTATCTTGGATTTTGGGTTGCAATGGAAATTCTTCGGTTTGATCTATTTTTAGATGTGAGCTTCTGGCTGCTTGGAAGGACTTATGTTGGTGTGGGAAGCTAGTTATAAAAATGTCATTTGTGAAACTAATTCTTTAGAGATTTTTCGGAAGCTACAACATATTTTTAATTCCTATTTGTTTGGTGATGTTGATTTATTTAGCAAAATCCAAGACTTGCTACATCGCAATTGGAATGTCAGGTTTGAGGTGATTAAGCGTGAAGCTAATTATGCTGTGGATTGGTTAGGTAATTATGCTATGGATTGGACATCTCCGGAAGACAATCTTCATAGGATCCTTTGTACTGATGCTGCTAGTTTAGCCTAATTCTTTTCTTATCTGTGTGTAGACGCCAAATTTTTTTTTTTTTTTACTTTTACTAGGAGTAGTAAAAGTCCAAACTGCTTAGGACCACCAAATCATGTGCCTTGAAGGCCAAAGTAAGGCAGTCAAATATGATAGAGATAGATTCATGCATGCATATATATGGATCAGATATAACCCACGGTAATGTCCATTTTTATCTATATTTTGGGGTTGCTTACTTCCTTCTTGGTATTGTAGTTTTGATTTTATTTTTTTTCTGATATTTGACAACTTTGACCGTATGCTATTTATTATTATTTATTTTAAATTATTTTTAAACTCATTTTAAATATATAAGTTAAAAATAAATTTGTATACGTTGATACATGATGATATTTTGAAATGTTTAGTGTGTTTAAAGAAGTATTTTTTTTCCCTTTTTCTGATGACATAGATAATAGATATACACGGAATACACGCGTATCGAATGAGTGTTGGTGAGTGTCATGTTAAAAAAGTGTCTAACACGTGATCACGCAAATTCAACGAAGTGTCCGTATTTCATAGCCATTATGATTCGACCGGAAAAATCGAGAATCAGTTTCTTGTTTGGTCCGGTTCAAGTGCAAAAATCGAGTGGCAGAAGACTAGTAAGAAACTAATCAAACTAATGAACCGATAAAATCGGAGTGGTTTTTAATGGAAAAACCAGTTTTTAATAAAAATAATAATATTAGATTTTAAATTATTTTATTATATATTTAAGTAAATCGGTTCAACCACAGTTTAACCTCGATCGGACATTTAAACGGTTGAACCAATCATTATATCGGTTCAATGATCAATTCTCGCAATCTTGCCATTATGTCTAAATATTTTGTTCCATAAGCCTACATCTTTGAAAGTCGCTTCCATCAAAACTCTAACACTAGCCCTTTCTCTCTGCACACCACCACCACCATCCGGTCACGCCGCCTTTTCTTCGTGCGTCCATGTCCCGTCAAAATCCCAACCAACTAATGGCGAGCATCACGTTGTTAAGGACTACGACGTTGTGAAGCGCGGGGTAGACAAGGCTGGGACGATCTACGTGCTACTGCTGAATCGTGGCGTGTCTGTGGCGCTTGTGGTGGTGGTGATGTTACAAATGATAATTTTTATTCTGTTTGGATAATAATTTTTTTTTTATTTCGTAGGATAACTCTTTTTAATTATTGAACGGTTGTTGTATTGGTTGGACTATGGTTGGTGGTGTTTTAGGATTAGCGGCAACGGCGATGGTAGTGGTGAGGTTAAGCTGCTAGTTGGTGATGGTGACGGTAGATGAGTTACGTATGAAAACTTATATGTTATGTGGGTGATATTTTTATTTTGTTTGGATGGTAATATTTTTCGATATTTTTTTAAAAAAAAATTGGATAATAATTTATTTACTCGTTGATGACTGTTCCGGAGAACCACCGTTGTTTAAGGTTTAATATCACTGCCTCAGCGACCACCAGTAACTGACAACAAATTCTTGAATCCCATTCTGACACTCAGCAATCAAAATGGGCGCTTTGAGAGTGTTGATGAAGAGGTCATTCTCCACCTCCAAACCTTACTTCTCTCCCAATCACCCATTCTCCAACTTCACCACACTGCATCAATACCAAACCCGCAGAAATCTTATTCTCCACCCTCCTGCTTCTGACTTCGTTAAGCTTCACAAACTCTCTGCCCCTGATTCCGGTAACAACTTTTCACCTAAACCTTCTAAACTGTCATCATTTATTTGAATTTTCTATTCTTTCCTTCTTTCGAATCCATTTCTCAAGTTTGTAGCTTTTTGTTACAGGGATAGTGGAGGTTAGCTTGGACAGACCCGGTGCTAAAAATGCTATAGGGAAAGAGATGCTGCGAGGCTTAACTCATGCCTTTGAATTCATTAATAAGGAATCATATGCTAATGTTGCCATGATCACCAGTTCAGTTCCTGGCGTATTTTGTGCTGGTGCAGATTTAAAGGTTAATCAATAATGGGGGCTGGGGGTGGGGGTGGGGGCTTTTAGCATGTTTGTTTTGTGAACTGTAATGCAAATTTTCTTTTCCATGGTTCCTATCATTGAATAATAGTGCTCATGATTTTAATTGGATTTTTGCTAGTGTAGATTTACTTTAGAGCAGAGTCTGCTTTATTTGATTACAAGCATCCTGGCTATTCGATTTCAGGAGCGGAGAAACATGAATCAGTTAGAGGTTAAGGATTTTGTGAATTCTCTTCGCTCGGCTTTCTTATATCTAGAGGTTTGCTTGCATCACTCTCTTATTTACATTCTAAATTTATCTACTTTCTATGTGATTGAATGGTAAGAGTTTGTCTCCATTTTGAGAAGGTTTTGGGTTTACTCGATTAAGGTTAGATTGATTCGCCTGGTGCTATGATCTTTTTCGTCCCTTTCTCTGTGCCACTTATAATTTTCACTTTTTCAGCATTGTAGTAAAGACTAAAGCGAGATTTCTAGGTGCACTCTACTATGTTCTTTTACTGTGATTTACAGTTGTACTTAATTCCCTTATTTCATACCGTCTCTGTATTCCCAACTTTGTCATTGCTCTTTGTAAGTTGAAAGTTGAAACTAGTGGAATATTTGTTTCTCTATTCAGGAGATTTCCATACCTACTATTGCTGTTATTGAAGGAGTTGCGCTTGGTGGTGGACTTGAAATGGCTTTGGCTTGTGATATTAGAATATGTGGTAATGAAATCATGGTAGTTATTTATAGGATCATTTGGATGCATTGAGTGTGATGCGAATATTAGATTTGTTTGTACTCATCTCTTCTGTCATGATATAGGGGATAACGCTCTGATGGGTTTGCCCGAGACTGGACTTGCCATAATCCCTGGGTAAGTTTTATGCTAGATGACTTATCTTTTGACACCTCCGATTTCGACAATTTATCTCATGGAATCCTGTCATGCACAGGGCAGGTGGAACACAACGACTACCTAGATTGGTTGGAAATGCAATAGCAAAGGAGATTATATATACTGGTCGAAAGATTAATGGCAACGAGGCTCTGTCCATAGGTGTGTTGATTACTACAAGGCTGCATTTTCTTTAAATTGACTATTTTAACTTGGAGAACATCCAAGACATCCTAAGACAGAAGTTTTGGTTTGTGTCTGTCAAACTTCTGATATTGTTGGAAGGTTCATTGCATGCATCATTGCAGTCTTATTCTTAGCCATCTATTGTTGACCTTGAAGAAAGCAAAGAGAAAGGCCACAATTGTTGTCCAACTTTCAATATGAATGCATGTAACTAAATCTTAGTCACCTGAAAAATATACAAACTTTCCCTCCCAAATCTTTGTACCATTATGCTCACCTCTAGTTGCTGTTTTCTAATATTAATATCGATAATAAGTGGTAACAAATGCATAAGCGTCCTTTGTGATAGGAGTATGTATTGATAGTTAGCTTACATGTCATGTAAGTTAGTGTGTGGGTGTGCATGAACTAGTTTGAGTCTGTTAGTTATGATTGCATGTGACAGTTAGAGTTGTTAAGCTTCTGTTAGTTAGTTAGCAATCTATAGCAGCTTCCATAAGCTTCTAGAAGGTAGTTCAGCTATGTTCTATAGATAACAACTCCTCTCTAACTTGTAATCAACTCTTCACTCATTCACATTACTGAATCTCACTTTCTGATTCAGCTTCTTCACTTTCTCTCTACTCTCTCTTTTCTCACCTCTCTACACTTCACACCTTGATCTGATACCTTCACTTTGGTTGGTACAGGTCTTGTAAATTACTGTGTTCCTGCTGGTGACGCCTACTCAAAGGCGCTTGCACTTGCTCGGGAAATCAATGAGAAGGTATGAGGAAGGTGTCTGTTTTGTTAATCGCAGATTCTTCATTTCTTCTTTCGAAGTTGATCTGTCGAGAAAGGAAAAATATCGCTAAATAGTACATATCTGTAAGTTTTACCTTTTGTTGAGATGCATGCAAGTGATTCAATTGGTGCGGTTGATCCGGGTAATTTATTTGAATGTTTAAATAGAGCATATTTGGGACATTTTTCCAAACACCAAACTTACTTCTAACTATGATGTATTTAGGAACAAATAATTATCAGGTTAATGTTCAAATTGGTCCTGAAAGATATCGCGTTATTCAAATTAGTCCCTGAAAGATTTTGTTAGTCATATTAGTTCCTGACAGATACAATTCTCAGTCAAATTGGTCCTTTTTATCAATTAGATGACATGTGCTACAAAATGATTGGCAGAAGGACCAACTTGACTGACGATTGTATCTTTTAAGGAATGATATGACTAATAAAATCTTTCAGAGACTAATTTGAAGAATGCGATATATTTCAGGGACCAATTTGACTATTAACCCAATAATTATCACATAGTATTCTTCTAGTTGAAGATATAAAGTAAAATAACTTTAGTTGTAAAACTACCGAAATGTTGGTGGAAGTTTTTCTTCTTAACTTACAATGAATTTTCCACAGGGTCCAGTTGCTATAAGGATGGCTAAAAGAGCTATCAGTGAGGGGGTCGAAACTGATATGAGATCAGGTTTGGCATTGGAAGAAGATTGCTATGATGAGGTGCTGAATACGAAAGATAGATTGGAAGGCTTGTCTGCTTTTGTTGAGAAGCGGAAACCAAAGTATAAAGGAGAGTAAAAGTAGTAGCATATCTCTGTCTAGCTACAGAGGAGGAATGTCTATCATGCTGTGATTAGAGTAATCTATATAGCTTCTTCTGTAACTGAATATACTGTTGGGGACTGTCACATTCCCAGAAAAAGTGGATCTAAAATAATGAACATTGTAACACTAGATTCTCAATGAAGCAATAATATTCATCCTTCATTGATTTGATTTTCTTTTTCCGGGTAAAATGTTTTGTAGCCTTCTAATTTGGACTGCGTTGAAATGCCCAATGAGAGTTATCCACCACATAGCCCCAACCCAATAGAATGGAATTGACAAAGATCAAAAGAATGAAGAAAAAGTGAGAAACCAATATCAAGAAAAGAAAGTATGAAAAGGCCTATACGAGTAAAAACACTTAAAATCAAATATGATTTGGAAAATGAGAAAATAATAAAATGGTCGATTTTGAAGTATCCATTTGATTTGATTTTAAAATTAAATTATGCAGTGGTTTTCTTTCTGTATCTGTTTTCTCATTCTGGCCCTGACATTTCTATTTTGTTCTTTCTTTCTTTTGTTAGTTAGCTCTAACATAGCACTTTATTTCTTTATTAGCAAGTAATGGCTCATGTCATGTGAAGCAAAACCCTTCTTGGAATGAATGCATGAAGCATCTCCACTCCAAAGCATTCCAATTCAAAACCCAAATACAAATACAAGATGTAACCTCTCTCTGGTTCCTTTCACCTCTCTGTCATTAAAAGTTAAGAAGAAAAGAGAAAGATTAAAAAAACAAAAGGTCAAATAAAATTGTTAAACCAAGAAAATGTTCTCACAAACTGTCTTTTGGGGTGTGACTAATTTTTAAAATTTTGCATGGGAATGTGCAGATAAAGACTGCAATCATATTTTGGTTAGATAACAAGAAAAGCAAGAGTATAAAAATGCTCAAAGCACACCTACCTTAAACCTTTTACAGCTTTTTTATTTATATATTAAAAAAAAAAGCAAAGAAGCAAAGCATCTCCCCAATTCTTCTCTCACCTCCACATTGCATTGCTTTCCCGTGTAAATTTCAACCTTTTCTTTTCTTTCTTTGCTTACAGTACTTAGCTGCCTCTTTTTAATCCTTTATATATACTATATATAGTTGAAATGTATCTTTCTGTGCAAAAATCAGACCAAAGTTTGGAATATCTACATTATCTGATAACTAAACCATGTGGTCAAAATGGGTCAAGAAGTTTAACTTTTTGGTTCTTCCAGGCCCACTATTTTTGCAGCTGGTTCAATTTTGAAATGCATGTGATACCTATGTGTACTTTCCAAAATCAAATTTAGTGGTTCCACTTTTGTTCCTTTTGATCACATTTAATGTTCTTCCCGGGGTATAAAACAGTTAATTTGATTAGCCCCAGTTCAAAAGTTTCAATTGTCTTCTAGGTTCTCTCAGCTTCTCAAGAATCATTTAAGAAGCATTACATTTGTTCTTTATTCAATAACACTTTTTATTACCTATTCATTTTTGTTTGTTTTTCCACCTTGTAATAAATATTTAAAGGGAAGAGCGTAACCGCTTCAACTTCAAGTACCATTAGTTCCTTAACTAACTAACAGTGACAAGGAAATATTTGAAGTTGGTTTATCCCTGTGTGGTGTCCCGTGTCTGTGTCCGTGTCTCGGTCTGCTGGTGTTTAGTAGCTTGATAACACCATGAAATTTGCAACAGGATCTCCAAAGGACACTTGGCATCCTATGATCAAAGCTGATACAACCACCCTAACTTACTGGCTAAATTGGAGGGTGTATCTTTGTAGCATCTGCCTCTTAGTCCCTGCAATTTTTTCGGTAGTGCTTATATGGAAATATGAAAGTTTCCGAAAGCCGGCAATACATGGTAGCATGGAAAGCCAGAAAGAAAAGGAAGAAGATGAAGTATCACAAACTTTGTATGAGGATGAAACATGGAGGCCTTGCTTAAGAGGAATTCACCCTGCTTGGTTACTGGCCTTTAGAGTTCTTGCATTTTCTGTTCTTTTGGTTTTTCTCATTTTCAATGCTTCTAAGCAAGGAGGAAAGATTTTCTACTTTTATACTGAGTGAGTTCTATCATTATCTGCATTGAGTTTTCTTCTAATCTTTTATTGTTGAAATGGAACATGAGAGAAACAGAAGTTTGTGGCAGAAACACAAATTTGAAAGCATTTTAACCACATAATAAAGAAATGTGTCCTCCTCATAGAATGAAGATGCTACTATCTATAGCAAGAAGCCTATTTCAACACAAAGTACTGATTTGATTACTGATTTCTTTCTTCCCTTTTTTCTATCAGTTGGACATTAGCTTCAATCACCTTTTATTTTGGGGTAAGTACTCCTTAATATGTTATTTTTTTCACTAGTTATTCTCTAATATAAATTTGTAATCATGTGCTTTATGTTGCAGCTGGGATCTTTGTTCTCTTTGCATGGATGCTACCAGCATCAAAAGAAAGCTAGTGGTGATAAGGTTGAAGTTGAATTTGACATTGACATTTTTGGAAGCGATTCGCCAGATTTGGAGCAAGGAGCTTATGAAGATCCTCCACTTCCCTTGAGTTCTATTACATCCAACCATGATAAAGATTTAGGATTTAAAGAAGAAAATGATCATCTTGTTCACCAACAAGCAGGTGCTTGCGGTTATATTTTTCAAATAATTTTCCAGGTACCCTTTTCCTTTCATAAGAAAATTTCAAATGGAAGTTATGTATCACCATTGTACTAATGTGATAATAACAAATTAGATGGAATTCTGCATTTCTTGCATGGTGTAATTTGCTACATTTTTTTATTTACTTTTCTTTTCACTTGTGAATATAGATGAATGCAGGTGCTGTGATGCTCACAGATTGTGTATTTTGGTTTGTAATCTTTCCATTTCTTACCAAAAAAAATCATCACATTGATTTTGTGAGTATCAATCATGACCTCATAGACTTGTATTATTTTTCACTTCTGTATTACTGCTCTTAATCACATCTTAAATTCTAATTGTGGCAGATAATCATCACTTCACACACCATCAATGCCGTTTTCCTGCTAACCGAAACAGCTTTGAATTGTTTGGTTAGTTTTTTTTTTAGATATATAATCATTTACGTGTCTTTACTCAACGGTTTAAGGATTTAACTCTTAAGCATTTGAGAGGAATTGTCTAAGACATATATATGGTGTATTCCAATTCTGAATCATTTACCATATCTTTCTATCTTCAGCGGTTCCCTTGGTTTCGGATTGGATACTTTGGTCTGTGGACTTTCACATATGTGGTTTTCCAGTGGCTTGTTCATGGTTTTGTTAAACTCTGGTACATATAAGTATATAACTCTCCATCTTTTTTACCTTTGTTTTTGGCTACTCAACAACTAGTATGTGAAATCATTGAAACAATCTTATGCATCATTTGTTTGTCTAATGCAATGTTTTCCTGAAAAAAAAAACAGGTGGCCATATCCAGTTCTTGATT
>JASCZI010151682.1:14391-32329 GCA_036250425.1 Stylosanthes scabra | reverse complement strand
TCCTTAATCCTCGTGGGACGATAACTCTTACTCACTTTTATTACTTGATACGATCCGGTACACTTGCCGGTGGGAGTTTGGGAGTCCGCAAGGATTTCCAACACCAGGGACGATATTCCGCTCTTTTTAGTGATACTACTTGATCCGATTCACTTGTCGGAATATTGAGAGATCTTATTTGTTGTTCAGTTTGTTGAAGAGATATTTCGTACATCACCAAGCGCCACAAATATTTTAACAACTTACATTTCTCCAATGTTAATAAGGACTTCAGAAATCCCATTGTATTTTTTCATGTTCATAGTATATATGTGGTATGATCTAGCCTGTCGGCAAAGCTCTGCTATGTTTTTTTTTTTTATGCTTATTTGTTATGATATGCATCAAAACGATAAAAACTTGCTTGTCACATGGAAACACAACTATAATAATATTGTTGTTATTATTCCCACAACTTCCTAATAATATCCTTTAATTTCCATCGCATTAAGTTATTGAAACAAACAGCCGATAACAACTGGGGTGCTTCTTTTTCAGAATTTGGTTTATCTAGCAATCATTTTTTTGGTTTGTTGTTTTTGTATTTGATATGATTCATCCAGCAGATGTTAACTACTTTAGCATTATCTGGTAATAATGTTTAACTCTAACCAACATGTCAAATTCAAGGCAAGAAACAAGTCGTAATATATAGAGTTTGACCATATTTAAATGATAGACAAGTGTGATATAATATAGTTGGAGTAACATGTTTGCTGGTGGAGATGTTTACAAGTGCAAAATGTTTTACTTTTTTGCTTCATCATTAAATTGTGAAAATCAAGTTATTATCTTCGGCAAACCACTGTAAAAAGAAGAAATGGTGGCCAATAAAAGCACCATGGTTAGGAGGAAGATATTTGAAAATGGAGAATTATGATAATTAGAAGGAAACTAAAGAAAGATAGGAAGGAGAGAGAAATAATTCCAAGAGAAGAATTTCAAAAAGAAGAAAAAATAATAATTTCATTCAATTTATGTCTAGTTTATAATTATTAAATTATCACGCATCATGGAACATCAGAAATGCATGATATAAATGTTCATTGTGCTAAACAAACTAGGAGGACCCAAACTTTATCTGAGCAACAATGATTATCAAAGTTGAAAACAGCACAAAGATTCTAGTTCACACTTGTGAGTTGTGACATGCTAGATAATGTAACGATGAAGATAAATACAATAATGAAATGTGATAGTGAAAGAGACAAGATTCTGATTCTAGTGTTTAAATGTGATAGATAATAGATAC
The DNA here is from genome assembly GCA_036250425.1 of Stylosanthes scabra. NCBI lineage: Eukaryota > Viridiplantae > Streptophyta > Magnoliopsida > Fabales > Fabaceae > Stylosanthes > Stylosanthes scabra. Next base: position 31,038 of record JASCZI010151682.1, on the reverse strand, counting down.
AATCATATGACTATAAGATCCCATAATTTAAAAAAAGAAAAAAAAAGAGATACGACTATGACTATAAGATCCATAAGTTTACTTTAGAGACTTTAAGAAGTTCTTTGGGAAAAATGATTTATTGAAGTAATTTTATTTTAAATTCAAACAAACATCTTAGTACCGTTGTAAGCACATAATATATTTAGAGCAGGTATCTCTTTGTAGCATTACTAATTTTTTTTTGTTGTCCAGTAGCATTACTAATTTACTATAGCTAGTAGTGGATTAAATATTTAAATTTAGTCAAAAGAGAGAAGAACAACTATAATGCCGGCCGGAATCGGCTTGGTTCCCTCTTTTCACTACTTGACAAACAGAAAAATACAATCGGATTATGACCCACTATGTTATGTAATAACTAATAAGTTCACTTTCTTAATTTCCTTGTTAGCTTAAATTAGGAGATAATTTTGTTGCACTCATTTTACATGAAATGCTTGAGGCACTATATCATTGTCTACCACTATTGTTACTCATGTTTATAAAATTATTATATAAAAAATATCAAATTTTACATTATTAAGATTATATATATATATATGAAGTTTTTTAAAATTTTGGGGGAGCATGGCCCTGCTGGCTGGCCCCTTTTCCTCTGCCACTGGTTATATATATAAGATAAAATTATTTAAACTTTTAATACTTATTTAAGCTAACAAACTAATAAACTCACGGATGAATTTTAGATGAGATAGATGATTTATCTTCTGTCATGCATGAAGGTTGAATGTTGACAACAACAATGGAATCTTGTTCCTGATAATGTTGTTTCAGTGGTCCATTGTGTATTTAAAGAAGGATAGTCCAATTAAGAAAAAGACAGATTGATTCTAAAAAATAATAATAAAAAATAGCCTTATTTTATTTATTTAGTTTCTCAGGTGCATATTCACCTGATTCATTCAAAGTTCAAACAGAGGATGTAAAGACACATCAAATATGATGCCATCAACAATATTACCGGGTTGTCTTTTTTTTTTCCACCCCCTAGTAAAATGACGATTAGATCGATGAGAACTAATAACAGTCTTCTATTATAGCAAACTAAAGTAACTTACGCGCTGCATGTAGCGTTGGACCGATATCCATATCTATTTTAAATTTTTTGATATTATTTAAATGACTAAAATACTTAAGATTAGTGATAGACTTATTATGTTTTGTTTTTTATATGTATATTATATACAACACAATTAAAAAAAATATTATTTTTTTCTATTAAAAAAATAAAATTATTAAATCATTTTATAATTATTAAATAATAATATTTTTAGATCAACCTACTAAATTAGACACTTGTCAATTAATTAACCTATACTTTAATAAAAAGAATCTTAGTTGTGCACTTGATAAATTTAATAAAAATCCAAATATTTTTTAATTAATAACAAAATTTTCTTTCAATTTTTATTTTTCTTTCAATTTTAATGATAAAATTATTTTTAAATACGTAAATAATAATAATAATTTTATTATTATAATATTATTATAATTAAAAATTAAATTTTTATTTATTTGTTATGATTTATTCATTATTTAGATTTTCTCCAATATTTTATACTCAAAATTTAAAATTTTTAGAGTTGTCCATGTATTTCATTATCTGCGCATGTCTAAGTTATTACCACATGTCTATTTGCACGAGTAATGAAGCATTTGTTATTTTTTTAGATTTTATATGACCCTCCTCAAACATTAATGCTCTCTATTTAGGAGGAATTCTAACCAATTAGGTGGAGTTTTGCTCTAAATGTTATTATTTCAATGAACATCTTCTATAAATAGATACATCACTATAGTTAACAAATAAATGAAATAGGAATTAACAAATAAATGAAATAGGAAAAGAATAATAATTAATTAATATTTTTCTAATAAATAAATCAGCCAACAAAAAATAGAATATTCGTAACCACGAACGTTCAAAATGAAAGTCATAAAACATCTGAAACCTAAAACAATTAATAATCAGTCGAATTTATATTTTTTAAAAACATAACATCTAAATCTAAAAGAATAGAACATCTAATTTAAGTTATTGACTGATGTTGGCTGAATTTTTATTGGTTGTTGAATAAAATATGTTGTTTAAATTTTACATAATGAATTAATGGAACAAGATACAGTGTCTACTATTTACCGTTCTATATATGACCTAATTGATATTTTTAAATAATAGTTATTGAAGATAAAGTTGTCACTTTACTCTGTTTTAAATTTTTTTACACCTGTTTACAAAAATATATATATATATTTTTTGGTGTCTATTCATATTTATCGAAGATAAAAGTCATATGTATGTATAACGATTTACCAAAATAATAACCTCGTAAACATGAACATCAAAACTGAACAAATTGACTTTCACTTTCACCGGGTGCTTGCGTAATCACCTAAACTAAAACACTTAGCTTAGCTTCATTCTGCTCCTTCGAATTCACACAGTATTAAATTCAAAGTCAGAGTCACAACCATACTTTGTCACATTATAAACAGCCCCACTCTATGTCTCGCCGTAACTCTTCTCCTTAAATAACACACCACACTTCCTCCCACAAAACACTTTCAACCATTCACACAAATAACTCTTAATTTCATCATCAAATGGGTTCAGATCCCAATGGAAATAATCAAGAATCTGGAACCCAGATCCCTGCTTCTTCTTCTTCAATCTTCAGATACAATTCACCGTTGGTTCAAGTCATCCTTATTGGCCTAGTCAGCTTCTGCTGCCCCGGAATGTTCAACGCACTTTCCGGCATGGGTGGCGGCGGCCAAGTCAACTCAACCGCCGCTAACAACTCCCTAACCGCACTTTACACCACCTTCGCCATCTTCGGCATCCTCGGTGGCGGCATCTACAACCTCCTCGGACCACACCTCACACTCTTCGCAGGTTGCTCCACCTACGTCCTCTACGCCGGTTCCTTCCTCTACTACAACCACTACCAGCACCAAGCTTTCGCCATAGTCTCCGGCGCCATTCTCGGCGTCGGAGCTGGCCTTCTCTGGGCAGCAGAAGGCGCCATCATGACCTCTTACCCTCCGGTGAATCGTAAAGGAACCTACATCTCCATTTTCTGGAGCATCTTCAACATGGGTGGTGTTATTGGTGGCTTGATCCCTTTCATCTTGAACTACCATCGTAGCGACACCGCTGCTTCCGTTAACGACGGAACTTACATAGGTTTCATGGCGTTTATGTCAGTGGGAACAGTTCTTTCTCTGGCGATCTTGCCGGCGAGGAAGGTCGTCCGCGACGACGGAACACGGTGTACCAACATGCTGTACTCAAACGTTGGAACGGAGGCTGTAGAGATTGCAAAGTTGTTCTATAACTGGAAGATGCTTCTCATGGTTCCAGCTTCTTGGTGTAGTAATTTCTTCTACACTTACCAGTTCAACCATGTGAACAAGACCATGTTCACTTTGAGGACGAGAGGGTTGAACAATGTGTTCTATTGGGGGGCGCAGATGTTGGGTTCTGTTGGGATTGGTTATGTTATGGATTTCAGTTTTAAGAGCAGAAGGAAGAGGGGTTTGGTGGGGATTCTTGTGGTTTCTTTTCTTGGTACTGGGATTTGGGCTGGTGCCCTTGCTAATCAGATCAAGACTCCACCTAAGGTCTTGGATTTCAAGGACTCTGGTGATTCATTTGCAGGACCCTTTGTCTTGTATTTTAGCTTTGGTTTGTTGGATGCTATGTTTCAGAGTATGGTCTATTGGGTTATTGGTGCCCTTGCTAATGATTCTGAGGTTCTTAGCAGGTAATTAACCCCCTTCATCATAAACACCCAAATTGATTTCCAAGGGATTCTAAATTGGACGTTTTGGTTCGCAATCAAATTTTATTCTCTTTTGAGTCCTTGAGAATTATTCTCATCGGACAGATTAGTCTTTTTATTGGTCGTCTTGAGGAGGAGTGATAAAATTTATTAGGAACTTATTTAGTTATTTATTCAACAACAGTAATTCTCGATGACTTTTAGTAATTAAAAATTTGTTGAGAACAGAACTTTGCAATATGAAATCTCTTAGGATTAATTTGAGTGTTTACTTTTACTCTTCTTTCTATTATTAGGAATTCGAGTAATTTTATGTTTTTAGTTGCTTTTTTTGCTTAATTAGTAGTATTGTTTTTATGGTAATTAATTGTGGATTTGGTTACATGGATTCACAGGTATACTGGGTTCTACAAAGGTATTCAAAGTGCAGGCGCAGCAGTTGCTTGGCAAATTGATAACCATAATGTGTCCTCTAAAACTCAGTTAACTGTGAATTGGATACTAACAACAATAAGTTATCCAATGTTATTGGTTTTGGTGTTGATGACTGTGAAAGAAGACAAGGGTGAAGAACAAGAAGTAGTAGTAGTAGAAGAGCCTGTGAAACAAGTTGCTCCTTCATCAGCTGATAATATTAATAATCATCATAGTAATAATGGCTCTGATGCCAAATAACAAACAATACAAACCTTTCTAATGGCAAAATCAAGTAGTCTTTGTCATCTCTTTGTCATTTACTTTCAATATTAAAGAAAAGAGCCAAAAGGAAAAAAAGAATTGTTTTTGTTTCCACTTTCAAAACTCACACGATACAACCGAGAAGTCTGAATATTGTAGTTTGTGAACTCAATTGTTTTGATGTGGATATTATTGGTCCCATTAATTGCGTTTTGAATTTTCTTTTGCTTCTTATGGAATTTGAAAACGTATATATATGTATTGGCTAGGCATCACTTTCAGTATGTGTTGTTCCTTGATATATTGATATTAGTATTAGGAGGCATGTTTTATTGCGGAATAATTGATCTTTTCACACCTTTTAGGAGTGTTTTTGGTTCTGCTGATGAAAGCATAAATTGTTGTTATTAGTGGAATTACTAATTTCATGTTGATCTTGTGCAACTGTGATGTGATGTAGTCTTAATTTATCGCTAAATGATTTGCAATACTACTTCATCAATTTGTGAAGAAAATAAGAAATTTGTTCCCGAACAATTTTTTAAACCTTCTTTACATATAACTCTGACTAAAATTTGTTTATCATATGATGATTGACAGTTAGTTATTTTAAAACTTGTTAGCACATATATTGAATCTAGCAAATATTGTCAGAAGTAAATCAAAGGTGAAAGGATTTATTTTTATTTTTATTGATGACCCAAGAAATGAAACAATATCACTCAAGCAAGGTTACAACTTACAACACCACCCAGCACATTATTTTTTTTATTTTTTTATTTTTGTGGAAAATATTTGTGTCATAAGGATAGTTAGATCGATTATGATACAATAGAATTAAGATGATGACAGGGTAATGAGGGGTACATCAATTTCGTCCTTTTTCTCAGCTTCCTCTGCTGGCTTGGTTTCTTCCTCCTTTTTCGCCTCTTCAGCGACGGCAGGAGCAGCAACCTCGGCCTCTTCCATTGCAGGCTCAGAAACGTCTATCAAAGGCTCTTCCTTCTTCTCTACCTCTTCCTTGTTTTCCTGTATTCACTTAAAAATAAATACTTAAAATTCAATTTAAAAAATGTCCATGCTAATTTTAATTTTATTAATTTTTTAAAATAGACTGAGGTTAAAAAACTCAAAATATTTAATGTGCAACGTTATATGTATGCCTAGCAATTATAATACATACGTTGTTTGACTTGTTTCATATATTTTCAATATGTATTTTGTAACAGTTTGACTTGTGAGAGATTGTTGGTGAAGCCATTACTATGTTGGGTTTGAGAATTGAAATGAATAAAAATCATCATCGTAATTCATAATTCATAATGAAAATGAAATCAAATATATAGATATATAAACCTGAGGAACATTGTCCCCCTCAGCAGCCTTGGGTGTGATTGGCTCAACTGGGGCCTCTGCTTCATAAACATTCTTAGGACTGCTCATGCAACCTCCCACCTTTTTAAGATAAAAGTGTTGAAGATAAAGTAGGAAGTTGTATGGTATATAGATTAAAAGGGAAGGAACCAGTTAAGCATGGAAATTACAATGCTGATTGCTGAGGGTGAGGTAAATGATTTGAGAAAGAGAATATATATACCCAAGTACCCAAGTACCCAATTACACACAGGTTAAAAGCTAAATATAGGGTCTGTGTTTAGGAGAAGTTCTCGGATTTGCAAGATCATTGGCCCTGGCAAATTGCAATGGCAAACTTGTGTTTTTCACATTTTGGGTCTGATTATGCGATTCTTTCATGGTAATTGATATGAGCTGGTTAAAACCTTCAGTTTTATTTTTTTTCCCTTTTCATATTTATCGTATTGATTTATATATATATATATATATATATATATTTTTTTTTCTTTTATTCCCTTTTCATATTTTTTTTTTACGATAAAGTCGTACGCAGCAAATTTTCATATTATAAAATCCAAACCTTGAGATTTTATCCGATTGAAAAGTGATTTTACATGAATCTTCACTTTAATTCTTTTTTATTTGGTTATTGTTACTTGCCATTTGGTTATTGAAAATGAATAATATTATTAAGCTAGATTCTTTTTGGAAATTATTACTCCTTTTTTAATGATTAGAGATAAATAATATTTGAAGAATTGATCTATTTAGTAAATTGAATATTAAATATGTTTAACAATTTAATTATTAACGCAAGATTATTTATGAAAAACAAAATAAAATTATATAATATAGAGCAACTTCTATATTAATTGTCTTTTCAAATGTTGGGCCAACACTTATTCTTGCCCCTCTAGACCCGTTATTGATTATGGCCATTTGAGACTTTGCAATTAAACTGTATCCTTCCTGGAATTAAAAAAAAGGGGTAAAAACAGAGTAAAAACCCTTTAAAAAATGAATTCGAATTCTGAAAACAATAAACTACATTTTAATTTGTAATACATTTTGGATGAATAATTATATGGAATTATATACAAATTGTGAAATAAATTTTTGGCAAAATAATTTTAATATAAAACACCTCAAATTTACGGAAATAATGACATCAAATTGTTTAAAAATACTTTTTTAATGATCCTTATGTGTTACAATTTTTTCTTGGTGACTAGAAAAAAAGAAAAAGAAAAAAGAAACTAAGCTACAGAACAATCATAAATAGTAGCTATAAGAACATCTTAGTTCTCGAGCAACAAGAGAAAACTTAACACCTGGGCAATGGAGGAGGAGCTCTTTGATTTTCTTTATCAAGTCCATATTTGGATCAAAATCTGTTGAGTTTTGAACAATAAGGAAAACATCGAGAGAAATTGTCTTACAAATAAATGATTTAAAACCACACTCTAAGGCGAGCACAAGATCTCTCCAGATAGCGAAAATCTCACATCTGTAGATGCCCCCAGTCGGTAAGGAACTCAAACATCCCTTCATCTAATTGCCTTTGTAGTTTGAAATGACACAACTGAAACCAGCCCTCCACAAGTCTTCAAAGATACTCGCATTGTAATTAATCTTGACCGAATCAGCTCCTGGATGTTTGATGCTCGAAATCCTTGCGGAGTTTCGGACTCTCCACCGGCAAGTGCACCGGATCATATCAAGTAATAAGTAAGTGAGTAAAGTATCGTTCCCACGGAGATTAATGGACTAAGCAACAACGATTAATTGGGTTCTTTAATTAGACAAATCAATAATCAAAGATGTAGTGAATCAGAATCAAATCTAATCTCATAAAATCATGCAAAATCACAAAAATTAATACAATTATAAAATTGGGCAGCAAGCAAAAATTAATGAGAATGACAATAATAATGAGGACAAGCCAAGGAATTAAAGATATTCACCAAAACAAAACCCTAATTTAATTAATCACTTTCTTCTCATGCAAGTAATTATCAAATCCCAATAAACCCTAATTAACTAAACCCTAATCTCTTAGTGATTTAGTTTCTCTAACCCTAATTAATTTATCAATCTCTTGATTAACTAACTAAGATAGAGGTTAAAATTAATCCTAGTTCAATTATGTGAATTACAAGAATGATTACAGATTAGTTTTATGTCACTTACTAAATCTGATTAACCCTAATTGAGATTCACAAAATAATTAGACAATTAACCAATTCCATATCTCTAGTTTATTGGAAAACCATGAAGAACAATTCTCAAACACAATCAATTTATACTTCTCTCAAAATTACTAAACTGAAGGCAAGAAATCAAATTACCTCTCGGCCTGGTTGAATTCTGGAATTTAGAACAGAGAATTGAACTTTGATAATTGATGAAACTTGCAATTGAATCAACGTAAAAATCAAATTAAGAATCCATACTTGGGATGAACAGAGCCCTCATCCCTGGCTTGATAAGTGTTTAGCTACTCATGACCTAATCCTAAATCTACGTAGAGAGAACATGACGTAGAGAAAAAGAGAAGAAACCATGACCTAATCCTAAATCTACGTAGAGAGAACATGACGTAGAGAAAATTAAAATTCTAGATCCAAAAACTAAAACTGAAACTGAATGAATCCTAAACCTAAAAACTAAGCTATTTATAACATTCATTACTAAACCTAGAAGAATTACATTTACTGAGTGAAACAATGCTGCAAGTCTTGGGCTTTGGAAAGATGAACCACGTTTGGGCCAAGTCTGGAACTTGGTTCAAACATGGCCTTGGTTGTTGAGAGGGGAAAGCTTGCTTCCTCACGTTTGGTGGGTCACGTTTGGGCTAGCCAGAAAATGTGGCCCAAACGTGACTAATGGTGGGATTGGTGAGGCTTGAGGAGCTCACGTAACGTGACCCAAATATGACTGTAGGAGGGCTAGTGGAGGAGGTCACGTTTGGCCACCAAAAACGTGAGCCAAACATGATGTCTTGAGAGTTTGGTCAAGCTTCCCTTGCTTTTGAATGGGCCACGTTTGGTCCATGCTTGAGTATGACTCAAACGTGGCCTTCCTTGCTTGTTGGGAGGTCTTGTTGAGCTTCCCTTGTCTTGTTGAGTGTAACGTTTGAGTGTGGACTTGGCTCAAACGTGACTTGAGTGAGCTTGTGGGGAGCTTGTCCTTGCTTGTGAGTGTCACGTTTGAGTCAAGTGTGGACTTGGCTCAAACGTGACTTGCCCTTGCCTTGGTGAAGTTGATTTTCTTGGCTTAAGCTTCCTCTTCTTTGTTTCTCTGTTTTCTTCTTCCTCTATTTCTCTGTTTTCTTCTTTCTCTGTTTCTTTCTTTCTTCTTCTAAATCTGCAAAGACATAACAAAATACTCAAGATAGTATTTAATAAAGAATTGGGCTAATTTACTTGAGTATTGGGCTAAATCTCTACTAAAAACACAAGAAACTAGGGCCTAAAATCATGAAACATGCACACGCATCAAGGTTCCCAACAAATATTTAGAAAATAGTTGCCATTCAAGTATTTCCATAAGCCCCAATTTCTTAATTTTCCAATGGATTGTTTGATGCACAGTACAAATTTAATCAGAGACCAAGTATTAGGATTATTATACCATATCCACCACATGACTAAACAAATTGTAAAATTATTATCAACAGTGGCATTCTTGAAGGAATTAAAGATGATGTCTCCTAAAAAGAGGGAGGTTGGAGAAAAATTCAGTAGCTGCCAAATCTCAGCCGCTTTCTTGTAATCCCAAAAGCAATGAAATAAAGATTCAAGTCCATCAGAGTAGTGCAAGCAGAGAGGTTTGAAACTGCAAGACTGCGATAGTGCTTAAAAAGCAGAGGTGGGGAGCGCATTATTGTTGATGCAAAGGCATACCATTATCTTAACCTTCTCCGGAAGCTTGCTTCTCCATAACCAATTCCAATTCTCATATTGATTCCACTGACATGTATTACTAAGAAGCCAAGCATAACTATCCCTAGTCGAGTATTTCTTAGAAAGAGTAGGAGACCAAAACCAACCTGGAACGAGGTTGGGCATGAAGGAGGGATGAAGACCATTCAAAAGAATTCTAACATCATCATTTAGAGGGGTAGTCAAACAAGAAACATTCCAAGCACCATTTCGCCAAATATCACCAATAGTAAATTGATTATCTGAGATGTGAATATAAGGGAGGAGATGACAATGCTTACCAAGGAGTCTCCAAGACTTGAACCAAAATGACTAGGATAAAGGGTCGATGTTCTAATAAAATCCATCTTTGAGGTAATTGCAAGTACCCACAATACTTTTCCAACAAATAGAAGCCTTCTAAGGAAGAGTCAAATTCAAATCAAGGGAATTCTTCATATATTTCATCCTCCTCATCTCTTCACAAGGCTTCTCTGGTGGATGAAACAAGTAGCAAAATGACTTTCCAATAAGAGAAAGATTGAAAAGTCTAGATTCTCTGATCCCTAAGCCATCATACTTTTTAGGAATAATCAAAGAATATTGATAAATCCATTTTCAATGATTTATCTATATTTGAATATTTTATCAAGCCAAACTCACTTAAATACTTGTATATGAATGCATTTGTGAATTCTTGCTCAATTTGGACTTGAATTGTAAGTACACGCATTTTTAGCCATAATTTGCTAGAGATTTACTTAATTCTCATTCCATTCGATGCTTTGATTTGTTTGTTCAAGTGTTTCAGGCCTATATATGTTGGAATTGGAATGGAAGTGGCTAAAGAGGGCTAAAGGAGCAAGGAATTCATGAAGAGAAACAAATGGGAGCATTCAGGGCACTCGCTTATACACACACCCTTGGTGCGTACGCACACGTCCTTGAAGCATCAAAGGAACCAATTCTGTTGAGCATGTGCATGTGTGCGTATGTACATGTGCTATGTGCTTACCCACACAAGCCTGACAACATCATTGTTAATGAAGGCTAAATTGGGCAACCAACTTCAAGATGATCAATCTTCAACCGAGCAAGTCAACTACATGGGCAACCAACTTAGACCACCCCACAATGACCCCTACTCTAACACATTTAGCCCAGGCTGGAGGAATCACCCCAATTTTGGTTAGGGAGGAAACCAAGGGCAGATAAACAACAACAACAACTTCCACAACAATCACCGATCCAACCTCCCAAAGACAATAGCCTTTCCATTAACCACCATCTCTCCTACCTCAACCATCTCAAAAATCCACACAGCCCAACTCCATTGAATCTGCCTTGGAAAAACTCACCTTGTCCATTGCCAGTTTTGTGCAATCAACCAACAACTTCATAAATGAGGAAAGAGCAATTTTCAAGAACCAAGGGGAAGCCATTCGAAATTTGGAGGTGCAAGTGGGAGAAATTACTAAGCAATTAGCACATAGACCTGCAAACACTTTTCCAAGTGATACCATCCCAAACCCAAGAGAGGAATGCAAGGCCATCAGTGTTAAGATGGTGCATTCAGAAGCCTCCGAAGATGAGACGCAAGAAAAAGCCTCTGCATTGCCATCTCTAGCTTCACAAGTAATGGAATATGTTGCAGAACTTCCATTCCCTCAAAAATCTCAAGGACAAAGCAACACAAAGCAGTATTCTAAATTCTTAGAGGTATTTGCGTGCCTTGGAGTCAATATCCCACTATTGGAGTATTTGAAAGAGATGCCTGCGTATGTCAGATCTATGAAGGAACTTCTATTGAAGAAGATAACCTTGAAGAATGGTGACACAGTGTAGTGACCAAGGAATGCAGTGAAATCATTCAAAGGAACTTGCCCACTAAGAAGAAAGACCCGAGAAGTTTCCAGATTCCTTGCACTATTGGAGAAAAACATTTGAGAGAGCATTATGTGATCTTGGTTCTAGTATCAACCTAATGCCACTGTCTTTAATGAAGAAGCTTGGGATTAAAGAGGTGAAGTCAATAAGAATTGCTCTACAGATGGCTAACAAATCAGTGAGACATGCACATGGAGTGGTTGAGAATATTGATAGCGGCCCCGAGATCGGTTCGGAAAAGCGGTGTTTCGTTGCAGATAGCTCCGAACCAGTATCACGGGAACCTTATCAAATTTTGTTAAAAAGGTATCATAGAGTGCAACCAATTAAAAATACCGAGTACTAGACTCAGGTCGTTCTCCCTTGGAAATGAAAATAGTGGTTTTGCGTTTTGTTGAGAAAAGAGTTTGGGGTTGCGATTGTTGGTTTGAGAGCAGAGCAAAGAGATAGAATAACTTGCAGAATATTAAAGAGTACTCGGCCATGGGTTGAAATACCATGCGTCCCTATGGTCACTACCGATCCCAGTTTAGATGGACTGTCACTTAAAGGAAACTAGCCACTACTGTCGAATGGTCAAATGGTGGAATTAGCCCCTATCCGAAAGTCCTAGGCATACACAATAACATAAGACCTTGGTATTCGGCGAACTCGAATAACCCATCAAGTTCACGTCATTAAGGTCCTCCCGTTATTGGCAGGGTCGTAGTGTTAACGGCCTTGGAACTAACCCCATTCCTCCCATCTGTTGCCTTTAGGGATCGGCAACTAAGGTCATCCGCACATTATAACCATAGCCAAGACACAAGGTCACTACTCACTACTAACAGAAATCATAATGGCAAAATTAAAACAAACATAATAATAAAGAGGCATAATAACAAGAACAAAATAACTAAGATTAAATGAACAGAGTAACGACAATAACATTAATAAAATAACTATGCGGTTTCACGTATATAACATATATATACCATTTTGAAGCTCTTGATGTCAGCTTTCCAATGGCATTGGAATGATGTCATTTGGACCTTTGTAGCTCAAGTTATGATCCAGTTAGTGTGATGAGGTCAGGATTGACAGATTTAGGGAAATTTTGAGCACTGATCTTTGGATTCGATTTCCACGTAGAATTACTTAGAACTGGAAGAAGTCTTAAACATGAAGGTTGTAGATATTGGATTCTTCTTTCCAAAGAGTCAAAGTTTGCTCTCATCCGATGACTACAGTTCCTTTTCTCATCTCCTCATTCTTGCTCCTTTTGCCTTCCTTGGCCCCTTCCAATCCAATCCTAACTTATCTAGGCCTGAAACACTCGAACAAAAAAATCAAGGTATCGAATGAGATGGGAATTAAGTAAGTCTATAGCAAAATATGGTCAGAAATGCATGTATTCACAATTTAATCCATAAGGAACAACAATTCATGAATGCACTCAATTTGCAAGTATTGAAGTGAGCTTGGTTTGATAATTTGTGTAATTATGGTACAAGATAAACCATTGAAAATAAGTTTATCATCATGATCATGCCCAAAAGCCGAAATGTCACGACTACTTACCTAAATAACTACTTATTATATAGGAGCCTTTGACCAAAAACATATACAAACATGAAGTTTACATATATCAATTATTAGCACAAGAATAAAAACAAATCCTACCTCTCTTAAAATAAATTAAAATACATGGCGAGAGGAAACCAAAACCAAATACAACCTTAAAACAAAACATAAGCAGCAGCGAAAAATCCAAAGCTCCTAATCCTTCCATTGAGTACCCGCGAACATATCCTGAAATGTTTTGGGAAGTAGGGGGTGAGAACATTGTCCTCGTTGGTTCTCAGTAGAGGGTTTTCGAAATTGTTCTAAAATGATATAGTCTTTAAAAACTTTTTCGGTCATTAAGTGAAAATGCTAGTCTTGTCAATCGTCTAAAATCCGATTAGGAAAACCTTTTAAAAAAGTGCCAAAACCTTTTTTTCCCTGAGATAAGAGAGAAGTCATTCAAACATTATATTAACTTAACTCTGGCGAGGAAAATCACTTGCACGCTTACACTTCAAACAAGAGAAAACAATAAACTAAAAGATAAAAAGAAAACAAACAAACATAAACAAAATCAAACAATACCTAATAAATAACTAAACAATCTCAAGGAAATGCGGAAACAAGTATGATGCACGTCAAGTCCTAATGCAGGCCATGAGCTCATGCGTCGGTTGTCTTCCCGCACCCGACGACTACTCGGGACTAGCCCAAGTATGGTTATTCACAAGCGAATGTCGCAGCATCGCCAAAGCAGCCCGTACCGCCCTTTTGGGTACTTTACGCATCCCCCATACGGATCATGTAACATCCGGATTTTCGGTATGTCGTGACACTACCTACAATCAAAATGTTACATTACCTAACCTAAGAAAACTAACTCTAGACTATAATATTTAAATATAAGCCCGTCGGAATAAAACGTTATCGCATCAAACATAAAACAAGAAATAAAGCAACAACTTTCATGGTAGGCGAAGAAATCCCAAGATAATATATATAGTAACGTTATTACAGACTCAAAGAAACAAGACTTATACAAGAATAAAACTCCCAGCCTGACCTTACAGTGGTCTCCTATACTAGAACGCGAGACTAAAACAAAAGGAAAACAACACTAACAACTTAAGCCTCTTGTGTAATAGCAATGACGAGGCATTCTACGACTTGGACCCGATGATGGCGGTGGCCAAACTCCGGAAAGATCAAAACTCGAAGCGTCATGGTTGACAGAATGTCGGTCCGATGGGTTCCCAGATGAATTCTTCTTTGAAGCGTGACCACTTTGGATGGGAGAGTACTCATGATAGCGTATCAAGTCGTCAAGTAACCGTAAAGAGTCATCCTTGGAATCAACATCCATAAGCAGAGGAGCAGCAGGAGCTTCCTCCTCGGGGTTTTCTTCTTCGTCTTCTTCTTCTTCTTCTTCTTCTTGCTCCAGATCTTTCTCCTCTTTGTCTTTCTCACAAGCTTCTTCCGTCTCTACAGAGGCCTCCTTTTCTCCAACCTCACTCCCAGATTCGTCCCCCTCGCACATCCAACCCTCGGATGGCAGAATAAGTTCCCAACTCATAGGCGGTCTTAACTCCTTGCCGGCCACCCTATGACGAAGGGAACTATTAGCATTAGCAGGAGAAAGTGAAGACACTCGATGGGTCGATAATGATCTCCTCGGTAAATAGCGCGGTGTTGGACTCGACCGTCTAGAAGGATGAGAACCTTGGGTAGACGACTTTCCATTACTGGATGAACTAAGAGGTTGATCAACTAGCAGCGACTCGATAGGGATCTCATAAGGGCGATCAGGGTCAAATCTGACGCTATGGAGATAATGAACGAAATATTTATCATCGAAGTGATATCGCTTTATCTCGATGGTTCTTAACTTTGTATCGGCCTTCTCGTCATAATCCTCGTAATTCTCGCATTTCTCGTACTCGTAAAAGATGACGCCACTTCCCATCTACGCGTGGGGGTAAAAGAAAGAAAATGGGGGTGAAAACCTAATGTTCCGAGTCAACGCCTAAAGGCAACTAAACTAACCTAGGGCTTACCTCATGTAGGCAACTGTTAATATATCAAGAGGAATAACAGGCATTTATTCATAGTAAAGAAACCCAAGAAAAACAAACACAAACAAATCAATCAACCTAGATCTGCAACTAACATACAAGCAAATGCGCAATCAAGTAGGATGCATTGATACATGACCATCATTATGGGTTTCTTCTCCTAATTCATGCACTATTCTTCATATAATTAACCTAAAATTATGGAAAATTAGTAGATATGTTTGTAAGTTGTTAATTATTAGATTTTATAGGTACTTTGATTATTTTGTTGTTAATTTACAAAAAAAATGAATAAAGAAGCTTGAGGAGCAAGAAACAGAGTTTTGGAGCAGAGAGCCCACGCCTAGGCGTGGAACTCGGTGCCTATGCGTCACCCAGCAGTATCCAAACCCATGCCTAGGCACCCAACACAAAGTCTAGGCGTGGCCTAGACAGCACCAAGGCTCAAAGTCCAGGTGTGGCACCCAAAGTCTAGGCGTGGCCTCCAAAGTCTAGGCGTGGCCTAGACAGCACCAAAGCTCAAGTCCAACAACACTACGCCTAGGCGTGACATCCAAAGTCTAGGCGTGGCCCAGCCTTGCACCAAGCTCATGCCCAGGCGCCAGCACCAACGCCTAGGCATCCAAAATCAGCCTTCAACACAGCCCACGCCTAGGCGCCAGAACCAAAGTCTAGGCGTGAGTAAGCTGTCTTAGGCAGAAAATGTAATTTCATTTGGGATGCATTTGTATTTGATTTTCCCATTATGTAAGCCTATAAATAGATGGAAACTTCAAGGAGAAAAAAAAAAGAGATTATTCATTCAATCATAGATTTAGATTCTCACATTCTAAGTTCTAGCATTTCTTAGGAATTTAGTCTAGTTTTTCATTGAAGTTTTCTATCCTTTGTACATTGCAACTTCATTAGTAAAAAAGGTATTTCAGTTCTATCTTTTCTCTCTCAAGATTCTATCTTTCTCTCTTTCTTTTGAGTTCTTTGAATGTTCATGTATTCAAGAACCACCTTCATACCTTTCTTTGAGTCATTCATAATCATGAGTGGCTAAACACACTTAAGATTAAGGAGGAAGAACTCTATTTTATCAAGCCAATGGATTAATCCAATAACATATCAAAATCTGCAAGTTTCTATCAATATTCAAAGGATTCATCTTGTTCATCAATTCAAGAATCAAGTTCAACCGAGAGGTATAATTGGTTCTTACTTTTTGGTTTAATTTCTATACTAGTTCATGAGATTAAACATATTATCAATGGTTTGTGAAATGTCAAGATTGAAGTTTAATTGAATAAGTGACATGAGATTTGGTTTTGCATTGATCTTGGTATCATAAACTAGTTCAAGAATGATATTTCA